>JAUBOD010001001.1:1010781-1026686 GCA_032353885.1 Nothura maculosa
TTATTTTGTTGTTGTTGATAAAAGTTAACTTTGAATATTACAAAACCAGAGCTTAAAACATAGAAGAATCAGATGACTAAAATATGGGGGTTTACATTTTGAGGCTCTCATTTGGGCTCAGGTACTTAGTGTAACTGATAGTAACTGTGGGGAAACACGGTAAGAAAATGCTCTTGATGAAACATGTTTCTACTTATTAAATTTTCAGGTGCCTGTACTGGTAAAATTTGTTCTTCTTTGTATCCTTGGGACTGTATTTAATTTTATTTGAATACTTCACATGTTCTGTGTTTTTAGTTTTGGCTCTAATGAGTTTTAATGGTCATTATTAGAAATGTTCCAAAAGCCAGTTTACTGGTGTTTTAAAATGAAGTGCTGCTTTTTAAGTTATAAAGAACTTGATAGACTTGAGAGTTTTTAGCATTGCTGACTCTTTGCTTGTCAGTGATTGTCACCAAGCAGTTCGTGGTGACACAATGGCAACGTTTCACTAGATCAAATCAGGAGTGTGATGAATGTACATATATGTACGTATGTGCATGTCCTCTCTGTGGGGCTTCAGGTTGGTGAGACTTGGCCCAACACGCTATAACCCCAGGTCAGTGACTGAAAGACTTTGCTTCCTCTGCTCAAGTGTTTCTTCACGTTTGTTTTTGGAATATCCTAAACATCTGCTTCAATATGTTCCTCTTTTTTGTCCTGAGAGTTAATGCTCAGGTTTTCTGTAAAACAGGGAGACTTTGCTTTCATACAACGTGCTCTGCGTGCCGCTTCTGCTCTATAGCTCTGGCCAAAGGTTTCCTGCTTCTTGAACTATGTGAAGAACATGGTGACTTAATGGGATCTTCCCTTGGGAATGGCCAAAATGATTCGTAATAATTGTGGCTGGAGTCCTGGGATCCTCTGGTTCTGAGTTTCCTGCCCAACAGACATGTTGCTGAATTCATTCCTCTGTTCAGTGAGGGAGCAGCATCCCCAACAGCTGGGGACAGTTTGACTCTAACATGCGCTGGCAGTCGGTGAACTGAAATCTGTAGATGAATACATTCAAAACAGCAGTTTCCAGAAGTTAAGGTAATACTAAAGTATCCAGAGGAGGGCTTCCAGCACAGGAGTGTGCTCGTGAGCAGGGCTAGTGAGTGGGTTTTGTACTTGGAAGACGTTACATTGATCAGGCCTGGGATGCAGCTCACTGAAGAGGAGCAGCCTTGCAGCGAGGAGCAGCCTGCCCTGCAGCTCTTTGCTGTTCTTTTCTCTGCTTTGTGTTTCCCTGATTTTTCGGTGACCTTAAAGGAACACAGTTCTGCAGAGCCTGGAACGAAGGGTTTCCCACTATTTTATTAATGACAACTGCCTTACTCAGGGCGTTTCATTTCCCCTCTTAGATCAAGGGCTTTGTTAGCTCCAGCTGGGCAGACCCTGCTTTGCAGATGATCCCTGTGCCTGGGATGCCACCCAGTGGCATTTGTGCTTTCTGAAACTGCAGCAGCTTCCGAAAGGCTGCTTAGAGATAGTGTTCTGACACAGTAAAATAAAGCACCAAAAAGAGCAGGTTGATTCCCCCGGGGTGGCAGCACAGGAGAAGGGGATAAGGCAGCCTTAACCCAGGTGCTTCCTCGAGTCGATCTGTACGGTTGAAACTGCCACCTCGGGCACCAGCAGCATCTTGCAAGATTTAATATCGTTTCTCAGTTTTGAATCAGAAGTTTCTGAGAGCTTCAGGGATCTTTTTTTGGTTATAACTTGAATTTTCAAGTCTTCATCTGTTTTTCAGTAAATTTAGTGCAAGGTAGGTGGAGGCGAATTAGTGTTTCTGAAGGGATACTTGCATGAAGGTCTCAGTAGTTTATTTTTCTGATGGCCAGTGTTTAACACTGATTTACTTACAGCATAAAAGCACTTGATGTAGCCTGATCTATCTTTGAACACTTTAAAATACCTTTTTTAATAGTGTTTTCTGTTAGTAGCTTTTCCTAACTTAAAAATGTTGGTGGGAATACACTAAAGAGATTGAATTGATTCAGACTTGCCACGATAGCATCCTATTGCTTTTATTTTACATTTTATTAGCCAATTACTATGTATGCACTGATACCTTAAAATAAAATAAAAAGTATGTATTTTTTCAATCTTTAGGTTAAAATGGGTTTGCTGGTGGACCTGACCAACACCACTAGATTCTATGATAGGAATGATATAGAGAAAGAGGGGATTAAATATATAAAACTTCAATGTAAAGGGTAAGTTGACTGCACTTCTTAATGTTTAGTTTTAATGTGGAAGACCACACTGAAGCAACCTCCTTTTCCCCCTTTTCTCAAATACCTGCTTTGTGTTCTCTTCTTTTTCAGGCATGGTGAGTGCCCAACACTTGAGAACACAGAAACGTTCATCCGTGTATGTGAGCACTTCAGTGATAAGAACCCCTCAGAGCTCATAGGTGTGTGTTTTCTTGTATCCATTTTCACTAGTGTTTTTCCATTAATTTGTAGTTAATTCACTCACAGTTACAATTCCTGATTCTAGAAAATCTAAGCAAGGAATTTCCTCACTGCAGTATTCACACCAATCTCAATTTGACTGCTTTGACTCTAAAGTCAACTTGTTCTTCACACGTGAAGCAGGATGTTTCTGCAGGCCCCTCTTGGCAATTGTATGCAAAAAATACAAACACTTAAGAATTGTCTACTAATACATGATAACTGCATTATGTTTTTGTAACTTCTTTTGATCAAAATGAAGATTGCGTTGCCTGATTTTTTTTTTTTTTTTTTTGGATAAGTGGGATTGCCTGATTTACTGGAATTCATATTAAGTTGCTTAATTTCACAAGGCAGGTGATAAATTGGTGGAAAATGTTAGTAATGTTAGGCTAGGGTTTTCTTCTGTAGTATACTGTCTTGAAATGAATATTTGAACGATCTTAAGGCTGTTTTTTTTCCAAAGCAAAATCAATTCTGAATTTGAGTGTCTTCTAATTTTAAACTAAACAGTTTTATTTGTTTTTTTCTTAAGCATATTAATGTTTATTTTGCAGATTGTCAAAGGAAAGAAATTACTGTGATTATGTGGTTTTTGTGGTCCTCACCTAGACCCTTCAGAATCATGTGGGGTTTGGTCCTCAGGCCTCGCTGGCCATTGCACCTCGTTGGTCATTCCTGAATCTGAGCGTGCAGCCTAGGGAGCTGCACGGAAGAACAGCTTGCATAGGTGTCTCTGTGAAGAGTTGGGTCAACTAAATAACTGTGCCCATAATGTTTAGGGTGTAGAATCGTGGAGTAGTTGAGTCTGGAAGGCATCATATAGTTCCCATACCTGCCTAGAGCAGAGTCACCTGCCTAGAGCAGATCACCCAGGACTGTTGTTGTGTTTTGAAGATCTGCAAGGTTGGCCTCTCCTGGCTGCCTCTTCCAGTGTCTGAACACTACCACATCAGTGAAATCTTTTGTCAATGCAGTTTCACTTTATTGCAATCTATGCCAGTTACTTCATGTATTTTCAGTGGATACCACTGGGAATTCTAGTTTTAATCCATGTGTGGATGATGTAATTGCAGAACATGATTTTCTTTTGCATACTCTTGTTTCTTCATTTCACATAGGTCTCATTGAAATTTCTTTCTGTCTTTTTTTGCCTAAACTATAACACAAACTTGTAACATGAAAAATGAGCAACTATTAAATTATTGGGCATGATCAGCCATCAACTGTATCTCAAAACTTGAAGCTTTTTCCTTTTCTTGGCTTTTTTCTTTTGCTTCACCTTTTCTTTACCTCGCAGATAACCCCTGGTCTGAGCTTGAGCAGCTAGAAGTGCAAAAACATTATCCATTTCCCTGCCGTGGGTTATGCAGGAGCAAAATGCAAAGATTTTGCTTAAGCAGAAAACAAAGAAGTGGTTACCAGGAATGAAGCTTCTAAGAAGACTAAAATTAATTCAGTTTTATGAAATCTACACACTTTTTAAGTGACTAGGGTCACTAAGCAACTACATTTTTCTCATCTTAATCTGTCTAATCCTTTTAGACCGTTTTCTTTGCTAAAAGTTTTTGCTTACAGTATGAGGCAGAGTATACAAGAAAAGGAAAAAGAGCTGTTCATGTTTCAGCCAAATAAGTTTCAAGTAAATTGCTGCTAAACTTATTCTTCTAAGTATTGGGGAGAAATACCCAAAAGCAATAAAAATACTTCCAATAAAAGTGACTTCATAGTCAGAGCAGAAAAATGCACTGAAGTTCAGAGAAATAAAATGATTTTGGGAGCAGGGCAACTTAATACTGCCTTATTTATCATTTAAAAAAGCAATGTGAAGAACTGGAAGAGCCAACCCCTTCCATGAATCTTTTACACAAATTTAACACCAGTTTTAAAACCTGGTTTATTTATCACTAGATGGTGCTGTTGCTTTGAGAGAAAAGCAGTCATGTATATTTGAGTCTTCTGTAGAAAGAATTTTATAAAACAGGCTGAAGATTTAATTCTTTCCTCTTTGAGAGGAGATAAGTAGTTCAAAGTGATTGCATTGTTCCATATTTTCCCCATTTCTTGGGGATTTTTTTCAAAATTAATAAGTCTGGTCTTAGCATGGTAATAATTTCGAAACAGAATTGTCATCTATTGACACTGCTTTTGAAGCTTGAAGTAGGGTAATCTGAATGCCCATTAATGTGTAATGAATATAATGCTTGTTGAGTCCAGTAAAGTGCAGTTTAATGGTATTGTCTTTTGATCAGCATTTCAGCAGTCATAAAACCCCTTAGAGCTGAATCTGCATTAACCACATTTCAGTTGTATTAATTTAGTGCACTTGAGATGGAATAAACTGAAGTGTCTTAGATCCTTGTCGCTAATAATTTCCAGGAAAAATGTAATAAATTGCCTTTCAGGTTTATTATGGGATGTGAGCTGTTGTAAAAGGAAGAGAGGCGATTCTCTAATGTTGTCATGAAGACAGAATAACCCCAAAGTATACTTGTGAAATAGAAACTGTTTTCTTAAAACTACTTTTAACTGATTGCATCCTTTCTTTTTATCTTGTAGGTGTCCATTGCACCCATGGTTTCAATAGAACTGGATTTCTGATCTGTGCCTTTTTGGTGGAGAAGTTGGACTGGAGGTAATCCCAAATGTTGATTCTGGGACCCTTGTGGAAGATGCCAGTGGCAGTTTCAGTGCGTGTCAGCCTTGGCTTCACTTGAGGAATGATGCCTTGAAAGTAACAGCAAGTGCAGCGTTGGAAATCTTTACTTTGTGTAGCTGTTGCCTGCAAAATGCTGATGCTGAGCAAGGGCCTGTGTTAGCATCATTGCTACCATTGTGTCAAAGCTCAGTCTGATTCAGTCCAGCTTTTCAGGTCGGTTAGAGCAACCAGCTGCTCTCCCTGCCATGTGTAGCCTATTGGAGGTGTCTGTGCTCTGCTGTGGCTGTTCCCTGTGTAATGTCCCACGTTGTGGACAAGTATGAGGAGTCCAGAGATGCCTAAAAGATTAAGCATCTCTCTTACCTCCGTCTTGGGGTTTTGTTGTATCTCTTTTGGTGTCGTGAGGTCTGAAAGCAACAGATCAGCTACAGCAAGAGCAGAGTGGTGCTTCTTAAGTGGGAAGGAAGCAGTCCGTGTCATAGCTTGATTTCACTAAAGTCTACAGCATGAGGCACCTTTATTTTGGATGATTTAAAAATGATGGTGTTTTTGTAGAGGGTAGGGATCTTTTTCAAACAACTTTGCTGATAAGCCCAATTCTTGTGTATTTGACAGTATCTGTGAAACATGTTTCCCTGCTGTGTGACGGGGACTGCTGCAAGGTGCAGCACTGTGCCCCTTAAGGACAGGATCTTTTTGTGCAGTCCTTCAGGAATCTATTTTGTTTGCTACATTAGGACTGAACCTGCAGCTTATGTGTTGATTTGCATGTTTATGCAAGCTGGTGGAAAATAACTAGCTCATTTATCTACTGTCTTCAAGTAAACTTGGACTAAAAACATTGCAGTAATGGAGATAGGATGCCATGGATAGCTGAGTATCAGGAATAGGTACAGATATCTTTATGGCTGTAGTTTATCCTTTAAACTACCAGATTTGTGTATTTTTGATCTGCCTAAAAAAAAGCAGTATGAAGTAATTACAATCAGCATGAATCCTTTGTTCTGAAAAGGAAATGCACTATTTTTTTCAGTTTTATCTTTTATGCAGCCTTTTTATATGTCCAAATGCAAAAACTGGAGATACCTTAAAACTTAGCAGCCTAGTCTTATTTTTATTTCATTCACATGGCTAATTATATTAAGTTTATTAATCTCTGTCAAATTAAAAAAGACAAAAGAAAAAAGCTTCACCTGGTGGCTAAAAATGTTACAGCAAAAGCAGGAATTTCTGCAAGGTGTCAGTGAGGTGCAAGCATCATATCAAGATAATTCAATTTGCTGTATTGTTCTTTAGCATAAGATGTGTTGTTACAGGCTGCTGAGGAAATAAGGTTTTCCCTGCAGGAAAAGCCATCCGTGTTCATTCCTTGGGCGCGGGATGCAGGGCTGCTGCTGATGCGCTGCGAATCCTGAGCCGTGTTTTCCAGCTAGTTTAAAGAAGGGCCATCCAGACGGAAAGCCCTGCAGCGAGTCATCAAACCTCGCTTGATTCGCCTCTCAAAACTCATTTTCCCCCAAGACTGCCTGTTTCTAGAACTTGCAAAGGATGTTTTCTTTCAGGCTGTGTTGCTGTGCTTGAAATCTGCTGCTTCTCGCTTTATTGCCAGATATTCTGTAACAGCATAGACTTCTTTTAATATCACCAAAGACAAACTTTGAGGTTGTTTCCTGCCTCATCTTCCCTTTTGCTTCTTTGTCTTTCAAAGGCATCAAATAAAGATGCTGAAGAGCTAAGCAAGATGCTTAGAATACCCTTCAAAGTAGCTTAGATTCTTACACTGTTGATGGTCTAATGACCATCTGGCCGTCTCACCCAGGAAAGCCTCGTCTCTTCCACTCCTCCTCCTTCTCCTATCAGGAGAACAAACCGACTTCCTGACTTTTCTCACCCTTTCTGGATATTCTGGGACATTTGTCTCTTGGACACCTTCCCGTACTGGACAGCTTGGACTTAAAATGCCTTTCATATTTAAACTCTTTTTATTTAGTTAGTTTTTTCAGGTTTAGAATAGAGTTTGTTGGATGAAGAGAGGGGTGTATCTTTAGTGGTCTCTCATACAGCGTGATTTCCATACGTTGATAGATGGAGCAATAATGCTGCCTGAAACCACAACATCAACCACACGTGAGAGGAGCAAGATGAGAGTTGAATGATGCTACCAGCCTGTTGGCTTCTCAACTATTTGACTACTTGTCTAAAGGCTCCCATGTGGTTTTCATTGATATTATGTTTTGGGGGGCTTCCTAGCACCCAAATTTTAAACCTGCATGACTAGCAGGTTTATTGTTTTTGGTTTCTGTCTATTGGTTTTGGTTGCTCTTTATTTATTTATTGTGATTCAGTCTTCAGCTTACTACAGAATTTAGGAATAAGCATAGCTGCATAGGAAGAGGCTTCCAAATTACAGCTTTGGAGAGAAACTTCTGGAGAGAGCTGCTATTTCAAAGGATTTCAATGCTTTATCTCAGCATGATGGCAAAACTTTGACTGAAAAGGAAGATAGGCCTTAGGTGAAAAATGCAGCCTTATTTGAATTTGAGCACTTGTATTTTTGCTTATGAAGCTTTTTCATCTTTTTCTTGGGTCTTTTTCGTCCAGGTCTCTACTTACAGGTTTTTACCCCCATCCTTTTCTGTAGCAATAATGAAAATATGACCTAGGAGAGGAGCAGAGAGTTGCGATGTGGAGACAAAGCAGTGCCAAATACAGTTACCTCTGAGCACATGAGCAGTTACCATGTTGATCTGTCTTTGAATATGATGAATGTGTTTGCAATTGTAATTGGATTTTTGGTTTTTAATGAATTCTTGACACCAAAATAACTTATTTCTTGCTAAGACATAATGTGAGTAAAACAGGAATTAAGCATCTGCAACTGTCCATTTTATTTGACAGTGTTGAGGCAGCTGTGGCCACTTTTGCTCAGGCCAGACCACCGGGCATTTATAAAGGTGACTATTTGAAGGAATTATTCCGGCGTTACGGAGATGAGGACGATGCCCCTTCTCCGCCTGAGCTCCCGGAATGGTGCTTTGATGAGGATGACGACGAGGAGGACGATAATGGTAAAATAGGAGGCCAGGAATCAGAACCTGGGTCGTCAAGCTCTTCTTTTGGCAAAAGAAGAAAAGAACGCCTAAAACTGGTAATTCTGATGGAAAACTTACTATACTAATTGTTAAACTGAATTTCATAATCACCATGTCATTAATACATATTGCACGCTGTATAAGTGTCAGGCTTCGTGCAAGTGAGGGACTGGCAGTATTGCCTCTAAGCAGGAGTAGGAGGTAGATTCAATGCAAACTTTCTCATGGTTCCTACCAAGTTTGAACATCAATGTACAATATTTCAGCTATTTCCAGTGTAGCAATCACTTAAAATTTCTTTGAAATATCTATTTCTTTGATTTGTTTTTAAGATTGAGTTGAGATGGTAAAGTACTTCCATTTTCCACTCTATCTGTAGAGGTGAAATATTTTGATGGGTGCATAAATCGTATTTCTTTTTTTTTTTTAACCATGTGAGTGAAATTCAGAGTAGTCTTAAATTTATTTATTTCAATAAATATTCTTGGTTTTGAAAATTTTTAGAGGATTGAGAATTGAATTAGGAAACAGTAATATATAAAAACCCCAAGATAATTTTGAATATTTATTAACTCAAAGTTATTTAGATTCTATCAAGATAACTTATAGAATGTGTCCAATCACTTAAGATTATTTTGCAGTAAGTTTGCATTCTTACAATTAACCAACTATAGCTATTTTTTCCTATGGTATGGAACTAATACTTAAATAAGAAAGAATATAATTGTGCCGTTGGGAAGACCGATGGCTGAGTTTTCTCTAAACTCATCATTTTTCTGTCCCTAGATAAAGTAGGGGAGAATATTGTTGAGTACAAAGATATGGTTTGCATTTTTTTTCCTTGCCATAATTCTGAATTATTTTACTTGTGTGCTGAGGTGTGTTGTTTGCAAACACTTGGAAATCCTTACATGCAATCCGCTGCAAAAAATGATTTTGTTGTTACTGCAGCTGTTCATTGCAGTTGACAGGGAGAATGTGGAGGAAATTAGCCTGAAAAGAATACAGAATCTGGTTCAAAGAAGCAAGATGTACTCTGACAACTTTTAAATAGTTCATCAGCTGGAATTAAAGATTGCTTACAACTGTGCATATCCATAAATAGTCCAAATATTTTCAGTGAAATGGGCATTTTGGTAATTAGCCTCGCAGGCAAATATTGATGTTTAAAATGTTCAGTTGCAAGACTCATTTCTGTCCTGCCTCTTGGTGCCTTGGCCAGGGAGGTGTGAGGGCGAGGTGCAGCGAGCGCCTCCTTTCCGCAGGTGTGGAACAAACCCCATCCGTCTCCCAGGAATCACGCTCCAGGCTTCCCAGGCTCTTCCTTCTCCGCCCTCTGAGAGCGGAAAGCTAAATTATACGAATCAGCATATTAAGAACCACCCCGCGATTAAGAGTGAGAGAATTAGCGCAAGCTTCGCCTCGCTAATATGCACATTCGTATAATTTGGTTTTGCAGCTCTGGAGGAGCGGTCTGTGGCACCGAGAGGAAGCAAGGAGAGAAGGAAGGAAGGAAGGGGAGAGTCTTGGCCGTGGTTCTTGGCTGACGGATCGGACGCTTCCGTAGCTGAGTAGCGATGGATACAGTCTGTCTGTGGTTCCTTGTAAAGTGCCATCCCCAAGGAGAATGATCCTCAGGTAACAACTGCCTCCTGTTTCCCTCCTGGTCTGAAGGGCCGCGCTGTCAGCGTTGCCTTCGATTTTTCTTTTGCAGCTGGTGTTTGCAGGGTTCTAGCTTGGGGAGCCCTCTAAACCCTGGGGCTGGGTGTGCAGTGTCAGGGCAGAGCCACGTGGAGCTCGCTTGTTCTGGGATACTGCTGGTCTGAAACCTTTTAGTTTTGGCCCGGATATTTGCAGGGAGGATGGGAAGTTTGGGGCCAGAGGAAGAGACGCTTCCCTGGCACCTTGCTAGGATAATCAATAGGCAGAAGCAGTTGCCCAGATAGCCTCTGAAGTGAAGCTGCCATGTGCTTCAGGCCTGGAAAACTTTGCTGCAGAATCCTTCATTAAAACTTGTGTTTTGACTGCTCAAAGTCTCGGCAGCGCCTCTTTTTGCTTGGGACAACCAGCACATAATGCAGGTCGGGCTTCTTTCATCATCCCTGAATGTGCCGGGCAGATTGCAGCAAGTCTACCCGCCTTTCTGACTGACGTTAGGGAAGAAATCCAACTCTTTTTTTTTTTTTTTTTGACTTCGTGTGCACACTAGAAGTGATTGTAGCACTGCAGCAACATTATTAGCTGATATTTGGAATCATTTTTTAAAAAAATCTCTTAAGTTTCTTGAAAAAGGACAAAAACGTACAGTTCTGAGCCAGAACTTTCGAACTTTCCATGGGTCAGCCAGGTCTTTTGCTGTTTGTTTAGGAGTGCCATCTGTTATATTCCCAGGTAACCTGCATACCTCCAGTGAAATATAGGGTGTAGAGCTTCTGAAATCGATGGTTACATCTCTCACTCTGGAGGAGATCATTATTCTTAATGATTTCCTTCACAATTTTGAGCACCACAATGTCCTGTGGCCATTGGTAAGACCAGGGAAAACATTAAATGTCCTGGTTGATACAATAAGCGAAGATATTATTTATTGTTTAACTCCTGAAGTACATTGATTCTAAATACTAGAGAGACTGTCTTCCTCCAAATCTAACTTGCTGAAGTTTAACCCTTGTACTTACTGTTCTGCTTGTGGACATGTCTTGATGGATTCGGAAAGAAATTTCTTTTATTTTGCAGCAGCTTTTTGTGTACTTGAAAACTGGTGTCTCGTTTCCTTCCGGTCTTCTCTCTTTTTTCACGCCAGAAATAAATTTGTTCACTTTTTCCTGTATTCTGTATTTCTAGACTTGTAACCGTACTTGTCATTGTTTGTGTTCTGTCTTGTTAACCTGTGTTTTCTTTCCTCAGATTATGGTGCTCATAATTGAACATCAGCCTCTAATTGAGGCTGTCTCAGACATATTCTTCGTGTCTTAAGGCTATAGATCTGCTTATGTATCTCGGTATAATTGCCTATTACAAGGCATAATGGCACTAATTCAGCTTTTGGTGTGCTGCTGCCTTTGTATCTTTTTCTCCAATTGTCCACCCTTGTATATTTGGGCAGTTGTTTACTCCTTATCACACACAGAACTTTGCATTTGTTTATAATGAATTGCACCCTATTATTTTTTTGTAGACCAGGTGAAAAATTAAGGATAGCACTGAATTCTAAAGCCACCACCACAGTCCATATCCCTGTTTTTAAATACACATGGCACATTTTTTTTTTTTTTTTTAACGTAAGTTCAGGGAAAAACAGTTACTGCTGTCTCACCTGGAATAGCCCTGCAGAGCCTCTGCGCCGGCTTCTTGCAGTTTTTTAGCAGATCCCTGGTAGCATCTCGGAACCCGGTTGGAATTGGGCTGCTCGCCTGTTTTGGAGAAGTTTCATCTACCTCCTGTTTCCTGGGCTCACCTGTGAGAACCTACAAAGCCAGATTGAAAGGCAGTGTCCAGCAATGGGATGTTCTTGCTGCTCCCCATGCTGGGAAGCTCAGCGTGCCGAGGAGCTGCTGGGAGCCCCAGCGCCTGGGACCTGCAGAGCCAGGGAAGCGAGTGCAGGACCCAGGTGACGACCCAGCCAAGGATAGGAGGGATACAAGGCTCTGCTTGTTCCTTAGTTCTCTCGAGCTTGGAGCCCTCCTCAGCCCCAGAACACGAACGGATCTGTAGCTGTGTGTGCCGAGGACGAGCTGCCTCCGCAGCAGAACCTGTTGTGTCTCGTCAGGTTGTTGAAAATCAATAAACAGCCAAAAGCGTTTACAATAAACAGAAAAACAAATACACCAGCTGGGTATCTGGAACCAAGTTAGGATGTACATATTTTTTTACGCTCTAAAAAGCTAACACTTTGGTAATTTTGAATAATTCGCTGACTTTTTTTTCCCTTTTTCACCATATGGAGTATTATCTAAACTGCACAAAACCCTCCCGAGTGTGAAGGCAGCCTGCAGCTGGGCCCAGCTCGCCGGGAGACTGGGCTGTGCTGCGCGCACTGATACTCGCGGCTCCAAAACCAGTTGTGAATTTGCCGAACTGTCTCAGTGGGAAAATCTACAAGAGAGGCTCTCGCGTGGCAGGCACAAGTTCCGTAAAGCAGAAAATTGAGAATTGGCAGAAAATTATTAACTTACACTGTTAGTTTTTTGCCAGCTTCATTCCTAAAGTGGCTTAAGAGTAGAACAGACGTGTGGCACCATATGCGGAAGGGCAGGGCAGCAGAAAGGCTCGTTTCATCAGCAGAGCAGCTAGGTTGGCTAAGGCAAATCACAGGCATTTTAGAAACAGGCTGGAAATATTTCTGTCTTCTTTTGCGAGATTCGTAGCTAAGTAAGTGTAACTTCTTGCTTTGATCTTCTCAGTCTGCAATGAGAATTTATTAGAGTTGTTGTTGAAATAAGTCTGGGAGGTTCAGGTTCTTCAGTTGAAATCTTTAATTATGGAGCTCCCTGGGCCTTCGTGGCTTTTTGTTGTGTTCTGGGCAGAACTTGTTATTTTGTTCACCTTCAAATATTTTCTGGAATACCCAAGTTGTTTGGGTTTTATTTTCAGCGTTCTTTTATTAATCGCTCCTTGGGCTTTCCTGTGGCACTCAGAAGAACTTCTCCACTGTAGTAACCTGGCTTAGACTCAAAATGAAATTGTCAGCATGTTCATACACAGATAATTTGGTTATAGAACTATTTTTAATGTTATCAACTGCTTTTATTGAGGAGCTTGTGTTGACTCAACTAGAACTGCTGACATTTGGTGCTGTGCAAGAATAGAGAAGCCATATTCATTCTTAGGAGAGTATTTAATCCATTTGTTTTTCCTTCCATTTTAAGTTTGTTTGGAGACTTAGAATGTGCCATTACCTATGAGGAGGTAATATCCATGTATTTAAACTTCTTATAATGGAATTAGCATCTAGATGTGGTAAAACTTAACATATTCAGTTGAAACCGTGCTTCTCAGAGAAATCTGGAGATGTTATTTTTTTTTTCAATCTGCTGAAATTACTGTTGAAAAAAAGGTAGTGTCCATAGACGTTTTCCAGTGACTTCAATCTGTTCCTTACCAAATAACTTGTATTTTTCTCATGTGCTACATCTCTACTGTTGCTGAAAAGCTTTCATTTTCTATGAGTTGAGGATAGTGTTGAACTTTAAAAACACGAATTATGAATGTGTAGTCATATTGGGAAAAAATAACTGCTTTAATGTTTCATTGAATGCAGTTTTGTCCTTGTCTTCCAGTTTGTTTGGAGTCTGTGCTTTTAGACATACCTAAAAATGTCATCACAAAGATTTCTGCTAGGCAGTTTTATGACCTGTAATGTACAGTGATTTGCCCTTCTCTTACAGTACTGTTTAAGTTCATGTGCCTTACATTGCATTTTTATTGTATTTTTTTGGTATGAAAAGGATGTTTGATTTAATCCCTATTGTGCAAGATGCTGATCCTGCAGTCCCGTGTGGGAACTTCACTGAGAATACCAGCTCGGTGGTGCCTGCCCATTGGCACTTAGCTCTTCCTCCAGCCCCCTAAGAACTCACTTCACTGCTTGGGTTCGTAGTATGGCTCACAAATTAATTTGGCTTATTATGGCAAAACTGAGATGATGGTGTCTTGGTATTTGGAGAAGTAGCAGTGTTGAGACTAGAAGAAAGAAACCTTGGTTAGTACTGTCAGTGATAGTCATGTGGTATCAAAGAGCCCAAGTCTTGCATTGACACGTTGACCTCATGTTCTAAAATTTAGAACAAAGACTCTCCATCTCAAAGAGTTTTTGGCTTTAACTTTCAGTGTAGCAGTTCACAGCTGTTTGTTCATTTGCTTTTATGAAGACTTAAATACTATTTTTTTTTCTTTCTTGTTTAGGGTGCGATTTTCTTGGAAGGAGTAACAGTTAAATCTGTGACCCAGGTGACAACGCAACCAAAGTTAGGAGGGATACAGCAAAAATGTCAACAGTTCTGTGGATGGGAAGGGTATGAGACATATTTAGAATCTGTTATTTTATATGTGTATGAGTAAATGTTATGTTCCTAGCTTTGCAGAAAGAAAAAGTTCACTAAAGAAAGGCAAAAAGGCAATGATATTTTCAGGTGGGTTGTTACAAAAAAAGAACAGCCTTGGGAATGCTCAGCAGTGAAACAATTAAATCCCTATGTTCTCCTAGGTAGCAGAATGAGCCACGGTTGGAATTAAGAGCCAGGCATCTGAAATTAACAAATCATTTTCATATGAATAGTTGATAGGCAAATTCCAAACTAGTCTAGTCCACTTATTTGTGTAAAATGTAGTGTTGTCCAAGCATTAAACTTTTTCATACAACTACAGTTCACTTTGATCTATGGTAGTCTGTAAGTTAAATCCAACTTGGAATTGTGTTTATGGGAACATAGTTTTTAGTGTTTCAAACTTTAAGCTTCTCCTTTTTTTTTTTTTTGCTTTTCTGTAAGCAGAAGACTCGGGGGGGAAAAAAGCTGTGAACAGCTGCAAGGTGCTGATGCTTATAGTTCAGCTTTGAATTAAAATCTCTCTTCCCCTAAAAATACAACTCTGAAGTTCTAAGTAATTCTATTTTTTGTCATGAAAAATACCTATGTTCTTATCAAAAAGCATGTGGATACTCCTGCAAAACACCTTCCTGGGGAAGGTGCTCTAATTGAAAGTTAACCTGGTAGCAAGTCTAATACAAAGTGTGATTTTTGTAAGTCTTTGTAAGTCTTGTATAAAAAATGCATTACCGTCTGTGGTTACTGTTTGTAGAACATAAATAAACATGGTTCTTCTTTTAGGTCTGGATTCCCTGGAGCACAGCCTGTTTCTATGGACAAGCAAAATATTAAATTTTTAGAGCAGAAGCCATACAAAGTTAGCTGGAAAGCAGATGGCACTCGGTAAGTTTATTTTAAAAGGGAAAAAAAAATCAGAGAGGGTTGACAAGTTGTATTTCCACAGGAAAGCAGATTTGATTGTGTGGTGGACAAAGCATGTTCTAACAACAAAACTTACCTCAAAGTTTTTGTTTTTTTCTACTAAGACAACAGCATATACTGAAATGTGTGGACCAGTTTCGTTTTAGCTGCTGTTCTGCAGACTGATGGTTAAATGTGTGTATTGTTGTTCTGTCAGGCAGGACTCACTGTGTCTTAAAATAATTGGAGGTAACTAAATGTTTTTGGCTGAGGCTTCAGAGACCAATTAATGTTAGAAAAGTTCATAGGTTTCTGTCATTCATACTGTGATGCCACCTTCGAACTGCAGCTCAGGTTGGTTAGAGGGTTGATAGTCTCATCTTCTCAGACAGGTTCTCATGCTTTGTAGAGGTGATATTTTCTTGTAACAGATGAAAACCTGATCAGGATTGATATATTGAAGCTATTCAATGGTGCTAGTTCTGGTTTGAAACACATCTTGTACTTAATTTCTGAGGTTTTCCTCTTGCTGGCATTTCAGAATAGAAGAAACTCTGTGTGTTGCCAAATAGAGACTGGCAAGAAACTTCTTCCTCTGGCTGTAACTGGTTCTGTATCTGTCCCACAGGATAGAATTTGCTTGTCTCAATATTTGCATCTGCTGTCATTGTTAGGATGTTCTGCCACGTCTCCAAGTGCTAGTACAGAACATTGCAGGGTTCACATG
>JAUBOD010001001.1:1026786-1038087 GCA_032353885.1 Nothura maculosa
CTGTGTTTGGGCAGCTAGTCCCACCCATTGGTGACTGATTGCTGTAATAAAAATGTAATAGGATTCTAGGGACCAATTCATTTGTCTTATTTTGCAGTTTATATTTTACAAAAGAGAAATATTTTGCTTTTAAGAGCCTCTGAGGCATTGCATACCAAAACCATAAAATTATGGAAATAGCTGTTGGAAGGAACTTTGGTAGCCATTTAATCCAACCTCCTGCACGAAGCCGGAGTGCTGCCAACCTGCACACGGGTAACTCGCCCGGGAAGGACGTCAGACACCTCCCTCCATAGCCTGGGATCCAAAGTGGAGCTTCCAAGGAACAGCTTGTAGCCGTAGCCTTTTGCCTCGTGTGGCACGACTGCCAAGAGCTCGGGCTCTGCCTTCTGTGTCAGAGACCTTTTCATGTTGGAACCCTCAGAGCACTGCTAGGCTGCTCTTGGGTCCCTGGTTAGTTCCTTTGCCTTGCACCTCATGCCCTCCAGACTCCTACCTGTCTAATGCTTTTCCCATGCCTTGCACCCTGCTCCTAGAAGGATGCAGGGCTCTGGGGTGGCTTCCTGAGCGGAGCAGGAGCTCACGAGCACCTTGCTCTGCTGCCGTGTTCCTCCGATGTGGCCCTGTGTGCAGAGGCTCTTCTGTGGCCACAGGGTCACGTTTGTGGCTCGTGTTGGGCTTGCAAAAGCTGCTGGGAAGGGCTGGGGTTGTGCTTGCAAAGGTATGTGTGTCTATAGATTGCCCAGTGTACCAGTCAGCTGCTTGCACAGTATGAGTGATGAGAGTGAAATAGCAGCATCAGAGTGCTGATGAGCAACAAATTCCTGGCTTTACTACGTTATAGCTTCTACAACCATAGGTGCTTTTTGGGGTAATTTTAGTGGGTTTCAACACTTCCTTTAGTAGTAACAAAACCTAATGATCAAAATCCTTGAAAAAATTTTTGAGAGTTATGATGAAATGTGCTGTTAGCTGTTGTATTATTGAATGCTGTTGCTAGCACAAGTCACTCAGTTGCTGTAAATGTTTTAGCAAACACATTCAGTATCAGCTAAGCTCTGCCATGTCCAGGAGTCAGCTTCCCTGTGTTGGTTGTAACCAGAATCTCCTGGAAGATGAAAACGATTTCACTTGTGAACAGCCCTCCAGCCTGTGGGATGTGTCCCCTGGGACAGGGGCTGCAGGGGCCTGGTTTGTGAGGCTCCGATTTGAACGTCTTCTGCAGTGTTTCCTTTCTTTGCTTGGGGTCTTGCAGGGGAAAGGTTGTGTCACAGAGGGTGCCTTTCCCAACAACTGCGCCTTAGGTGACACACAGAGCAGAGTTGCTTTTCCAGTGTGCTGCTGTCACAGGAAATCACATTGGAAAAAAAACCCCAAGTGTTAAATATTCCATTATCTTTGTACTCTTAAGAGACACTGTGTCTCTTCCTCTAAGCAAATCTTCTGCAAATAAAACGCAAAAATTGCAGTTATATTCACAGGACATGTATGTGAAATATTTTAAGTAGGTTAAGACATTTGAAATTACAACCATTCTTCTGACGTTTTGGAGCTGTCATGAGTAGGGATTGAAATTTCTATAGTTAAACCTTGACTTTTCTTGCTTATTTGTTCTTAAGGAAGCCTTTGTTTTAGAGGCTGTTGCACAGATATTTTGGATGTAGTGATGGCATTAATTCATGAAAAAAAAAGCAAATCTAAGTGTACTATTTCTAGGAATAGATATATCAGAAAATAATTTTATGTTTTTAAAATAGTTTGCGTACAGAAAGCCATTTGGTATTAAAGTATTAAAAAAAGATTCATCTGCATTGCTCTTGTGTCTGTTTTCACTGGAGAATATTGTGTTCAAAGCCCTGGGTTCTTAGCTAGTATAGTTTGATATGATTTGGAACAAATAGTAAGAGACCATAAAAGATTAATTAGTGCTATGCTGTAGGGTTGTAAACTGCTCTATTTCACATTTGTGTTCCTGTTTCTGGTAGGAAAAGCATTTCTACAACATAGATATTATGTTTTTCTTTCGGAAAATTGAAATCTTATGGAGTCTTCTTTTTCTCTTGTTTGCATGTACAGGATGCATACATTGGGGACAGTGAAACAATAGCATATAAAGCAGTAATGTGTGTGAAAGTGTGTCTTTTGTGAAAGAAATTAAAGGGGGATGTAATTTTGTCTAGTAGTTGTAAATATTTTGGACATTATATCCTGTGTTTTTAATATTCTAGACTACTGCTTCAACAGAATGGATTTTGAAGAATAAAAGTGAAGAAAGTAGTTCCATGGTGATTTTTATATTACATGTAATTGTTAAGAGCTCTTCACAGACCTAGTCTCTGCAAATGAACAGATTTTCCTGAGTTATTCTGCATGCCTCAGTTGATAGGCATGGTTTTCCTGGATTTAAGATTAAGACATACTGAGTGGGTGAGGATACAGTTATTGGCTTGCGAGTTTTATTCCTTCTCCTTTAAAGAGTGCTGCTGTCTTGTCAACCCAATTCAGCTCTTATAGAAGACTTGCACCGACTCAGAATGAATTTTTATTAGTCTCTTATATTGACGTATAGAAAAGTAGCGATTTAATGAAAAACCTTATCTCGTACTTTCTCACTTGACTGTGGAGTGAGGATGTTTTATTTAATAAAAATAGTTACTCTTCTTAGCCAAACTTCTTCTATTTCACCATGGTCAAATATTTGCATTTATTCTTGCAGAGGTTTTCTCAAGTGGTTCCATGGTTTAAGCGTGGGAGGAAAGGAAGGACCCTCAGCACTGAGAACAATAAAAAGCTTGAAAATGTCGATAGAATAAGTAAAAATAATTTTACAAATGCAATAAGTATAATTGAAAATACACTCCTCTTTGAATTTATTTTCAGTGTTCAAATGAGTAGCTTTAATAATTTCCATGCATTTGCATGAATACTGTTTGCTTTTTACATCTATACAAATATGATTTTAATTAAAAAAAATCTCTTTATACTCTTAACTGTTCAGTTATGACAAGACAGCTATTAAAAAAAATACAGCATGGTTAATGCTTGCCAAAAGGTAGTACTTTTATGAATTTGATGGTTTACTTAGATCTGAATGCACACAAGTAGGTTCATAGTGTAAAGCACCTTTTGGAGAACTGCTGTTAATTATCTAAAATGCCTTTATTAGAAAATATGAAGGAATATCCATGACCATTTTTATATGATTAGCACCCTCCATTATAGAAGAGTCTGTTGCTTAATTTTCATCTTGCTAGAACAGTAAGTACCAAATGAAAACAGCGAAGCTGCGGTTAAGTGTGTGTTAAAAACTATGACCAAAGTTTTTGGATTGTATTTATTAAATAGTCACAGTCTTAGGAGTGTAATTACTAAAGCTGTCAAATTTGTGAGAGTTTCCCAGCTGTGCCTAGTTCAAGTGTTTTCTTTTTTTCATTTCTTTTGGTAGAAGTTGAAGAAAATTCCTATTATCCTGAAGAGCTTTTGTCATTGGGAGTTACAAAGGCCGCGCGTTTCTTGCTGAGCTTGGACGCGCTGTTATGGCCTGCAATTTTACAGGACACGTGCTCAGGGGCTTGGGTTCAAATGTGTATTGAACAGAGCTTTCTGAAACACATGTTTTTGTAGCAAGAGTGACAGGTTTGGGGAACAACTGGACTGTGACTCAAGCAGTTCGGTTCCAGGCCAAAGGGGTTTGTTCAAAGCACCCGCTTATGTAACGGAGCGACGCGCAAGGCCTCAGTGACACCCTTATTCCCGTGACACTGGGTTACAACGGGACGCTGTTGGAAGAGATGCGCACCACTACGTTCCATCCTACATTTTAGGTCTTGAGGAAGTATTTGTTGTTTACGTGGCTTAGTCCCTGGAATGGTGAGTGTGGTGCTCAGGTGAAAGCGTTGGGCAGTGTTGTTCAAGAGCAACCAACCTGCCTCTTTTCACACTGGTTCTGCAGTTCTGCTTGCACAGCTGCAGCACCCGGGCTCAGGGTGAGCCCGGGATCCACCGAGAATTCCTTTTGCTGAGTTTATTTTGAAGAATATATTTAATTTGGAGGTAACATCTGTTCTGTCTGGAAAAATGAAGTTGTGGAATTTATTGAAGTAATTTAGTAAACCTTTTTTATCTCTCCAATCTAATGTAAAAGCTATAAATAGTTTTTTAGACTATAATAGTAATCAGGTGTGGAACATCTGCAGTTTTGCTCTTAAGTGTGAGATGATGATAAAATGTTAAGTTTCTGCTAAAGTAGATAAGGGTCGCATATATCAGCTCTAAAGTGGACAGTAGTTTGGCTCTTGACTGGATTATAAAGCAATATTTTTGTTTTTCTTTCAAAGTTTGCACCTGCTTGATTTTTTGAGAAAATAAAACTATTTCTCATGATTATTGAAGAGGGCAGTTCATAGATGTTGCAGCACTCTGTGTTCTTCATTTTCAGAAAAAGCAGAAATTGATTAAAAAAACTGATTCATGGTTTTATATACTGTATTTAAGTAGGCAGGGAAGAGAAGATGGGAGGAGGAAGCAGGGAAGATACGTTTTGGGAGTAGAAGGACTGACAATTTGAATCAAGGGCACCTACTAGGCATATTTATTAAGCTTTGTCTCCTGTCTCCAAGTAAAGAATCTGCAGCAGCAGCATCTCCACCTGAGAGGGCATCTCCTCCCATCTCCTTCTCTCCTCCCCTGCCTGCTCTACAGGCAAAAAGAGCAGCCCTAGACTTTCTAGGGGTCTTGCAGCAGAATAAGATTTGCCTTTTTTGGTAGTCAGGCTGGGAGTAACTAGATAACTCGTTAGTTTGGTGTGCTGACCATGTTACCTATGAACCAGGAGAAGTCTTTCCTAATTGAAAGTCTGTAGGCCAAATGTGGCAGCACAGGGAGACATAAGGTGAGAGCCTGATGTCTGTAATACTGTTTGTAGTTGCTGTTTGTCCTAAAATGTTCCCACAAGGAAGTCTTACTCTCTGAAGTTGTATATTATAGACTGGAGTGTCTGCATTTAGAGTAGGTGGGTGTTTTTATTTGTTTGTTATGAAGGAACATGTATATTGCTTTGCTTCTTACATGTCCTGGTCCTTGTCTTTTAAATCTTTGAATTGATGTGAGGGAATGAGTAAATAGGTATGGCAGGATATATCACGGGCAGCTGAGGTTCAGATCAACTTGAATGGCCCAAGAAAGGGAGTTCTTGCTCTAGCCAGTTTGTGGTTCCTCCTTTACATGTGCCCGTGACAGGGGCCAGACCCCACGGTGCTGGGAAGTGAAATGAAATGAATTGAATGAGGAGAAAATTGTTGTTTTGGAGCAACTTCCCCTGGTGGTTAAGGAGCTCTGTTGATATCTTCAGCCTTTTGAAAAGTAGTGCTTAACTGATTATTCATATAAAATTGTTTGAATGTTTGGACAGAATGTCTTCTGAGCAAGCTCTTTTGATTATTTATGAAGATTTAATGTATTAAAATGTTAATTAAGTAGTTTGTGTTATGAATTCTAATCTTAGAGTATTCAATTCCAGTCCCCAAATGTTCTAATTAGATCGAGATAAATGGTTTGCCTACGTGTGTACCTGATACTCAAGCTATGGGCATCGATGATTTCTTTTTTTCACCCTTTTCCTTTCCCATAGAGCATTTTTGAGAGCGGAACGCTGTGTCCTGTGGTGCTGTTTCTCTTGAGGGGACTTGGGCATGTTCATTAAATATAACTTATTAAGCTTATTCGGCGAAGAATCAAATTCAGTCTGTAAGTAGAATTACATCAATATTTAGGGCAGCGTTCCAACCCATGGGCAGAAGTGACAGTTTTACTCCTCTGAGGCTTGTGCCGTACATGTCGACTCAATAGACCTGGTCTGTGTTGTGGCATCGAGTGCAGAGCTCAGGGTACCTGCTTTTCAGTGTCGTGATGCTCCTTTTCTTAACTGATATATTTTTGACCTTTCTGAAACACTTCATAGATTTCTTTTTTGGGGAAGGAACTACCTATTCTCTGAAGCTAAATTCATCTCTGCTCTTAGCATGTCTCTCTAGAGCGCCTTTGCATTTTGGGTCTTTTGCTCCAGGCATGAATTTCCCCATTAAGTCACAAGATACTTTAAGAGTAAAATTTATGGACAAGGGATGTTGTCAAAAATGGTCAAGAAATCTTGCAGCTGAATATTTGCAATAAATAATAAAATCTACTTTTGGTAAGGGAATCCAGCAGTTCATTCTAGTTTGTGGTACCAGATTAATGGAACATATGGGGCTTTCAAAGAGGTAACAACATTGTTTATGGTGAGTAAGATTTGGGAGGGCAATTTTAGAAATCTTCAAGGAAACTCTTTGGGCTGTTGTTTTCTGATAGTTTTCCTCTTTGCAGTAGAGAAATCTACCTTAATATGTAGCTGGCCACTAAGCATCATTAAAATTTGAGTTACAAAAAGTGTACTTCTATAACTTTGTGCTATCAGTATTTTTTAGTATCTGGATCATATCTTGTCTAGTTAATTAAGTACTCTTCCTTTATTTTGACCTTCAGATATCTTATAATGCACTCTAAGAACCCTTCAGTATGTGTTAGTTACAGATAAGTATACTGTGCTTATAGTTCAGATCATGAATAACATGATGACTTTAATTTTAATCCGTAAGATTTAATATTCTTTAAGAAAGAAACAAAAAATACTGCAGCATTTTAACTACATTAAAACATTGAATGGATGTTAAGAAACTAGACACACTGTAACTGGATAGTCTCTTTTAACCTTGCTAAAATTTTGGTTTTTACCAACTTGTCACAGAATTGAGTAGTTTAATAAGTATATAGAGGATGTAGTTGTGCATTGTTTGTTAATTTGCTGTTAAATTAAGTGCATCTTTTAATCTTGATTTATAAAACAAGAAAAGCAAAACTCGAACTAAGCCTTAAGTCAGATATTTTATTGAAAGAAGCAATCCCAGTTTCTACAATGTCTATGCATGAGTTTTTTTACTTGCTCTGCAACATTACCAGTATTTCCTACTCAGAACTGGTTTCCCTGATAATGTGGGTGTCCCTGCCTGCGCAGGGAGGTCGGACTCGGTGGTCTCCAGAAGCCCCTTCCAGCCTCAACCATTCCGGGATCCTCTGAGGTGCACGTAGTACCCTGGGCAAGGGGGCACCAATCAGCTGAACAGTGATGCAATGTAATTTTGGTGTTATGGGAGCTAATAACACTTCTTTTTTTTTGACTGCAGCTGCATTAAGGGCTCTCAGGCACCTCTGAAGCAGCTGCCCTATCTGCTTTCTCAGCCAACAGAGCTAAGCTAGGACATTGTGAGGGGTTTGTGGTGGGAGGCGTAGAAACCTCTTCCTGCCTGAGTCTTGGTACTTTTTAGATGTCAAAACTTGTGTCGTTCATTACTGCAGCTAGGGATGTTCTGAGGATTCCCACTGTCAGCTGCAGGTTCTCTGCTTTGCTTTCTGCAGCTCGTAGGGTTTTGCTAGTCACAAAAACATCCTTGGACCTGGAGCTGTCAAGGGAAGCAAATGAAAAGGGAAACTCTGTCAGAGCTGGTGAAAGGAACGTCGTGGTAGGCAAGAAGAAGAAAAAAGTGATGTGGAGTGACACAACAGTGTGGGAGTCTGATGAATATTAAAGATAATGAGGACTGATCTCCTGTGTGAGCTGTGGAGGGTGTTCCTTTATCCTAGAGTGGTAACTTTACAAGGTGTACGTATACACGGAATACCACCATGAAGAGCTTTGTGGAAAGCAAATTGTAAGATGTTAAATATGTAGATAGAATTGATGAATTACATGATATTGAAATTAAGCATAGCCTGTTTGTTACAGATACAGCATGTAATCAGCAAGAAAAGAAAATAAAATTTTTCTATACCTCTATCAAGTCAAGGTGGCAATTGCAAACTCTTGAATAAGTCATTCAGAACATGAGTCATACTGGAATGTATTCATGAATTTAACCACTGGGATAGCAGATATGATAACATTTTTCTTTTATTTTTTGTCCTGAAACATAAGTAGTGAAAATCATTCATTATATAGGAAATATGCAAAATAAATCTTCAGGGATATCAATTTATTTTCCTGGTAAACAAAGATTAGCACATGTCCTACTTATTTTTTATCATTCTAGCATTGTTAGGATAAACTTGTGGGCTCCTCTTGAATCCAGATCATGAGGATGGTTGTGAGCTCGCTTTGGTGATGTGAGTGCTGTGTCCGGATTTCCACCGACTTCCTCAGGAGCTTGGCCATCCCAGTCTGTGAAGCACAGGGAGCTGTGCGTTTCTCCCCAAAACAGGCACCTTGTAATTAGAAAGCAGCCACCTAACTGGTGGTTTCAAATTTTGAAACAGCAAGTGAGTATGACAGGATGCAGAGCAAAGAAAGGAGGCAGTCAGTATGAGGACTAGAAGTCACTAAAAAGCAAAATATTAAAATTGGAAGGCAGTTGAGTTGTTGAAAATGCAAGGTTGTGAACAAGAAATGCTGATGCTGGAGGCTGTTAATTGGAAGTGACTGCCAGACAAAATCTAGTTATTTTTTAGGTTAAAATAGCAGAGGGGATGTCACTTCCAGAATCTGACCTAGAAGCAATTGAGATGAATATGTTTTGATGTTCTCAGAGCAAACTAAATTCCAAGGATTGTTTTTTCCCCCAGATTTGGGTGACAAAGTCAAACGGTTAGTTCTACGAGTGTTTATGTGCACCTACTATTTGATGTGTTATTGGCTTGTAAAATGAAAACGCGCTAACAACTTTTGAAAGTGATATTTGTGACCTGACTGCTGGTAGGCTATTAAAAATACATTGCCTGCCTTTTGTTTGCACACCAAAAATAATAATATTAATTTTCACTTGGTTTTCCACACCAGTGTCCTTATATCCAGGCTTTGTTATTCTTCAGGAGAAATAGCCTGAAGTGGTGACCATTGCCAGGAGCAGTTAATACAAGAAAGCAAACTGGGCCTTTCCCATTTACTGGGACAGACTTCCAAACCCGTCTGGATGCCGCCCTGTGCCCCATGCTCTGAGTATCCCTGCTGGAGCAGGGGGCTGGACTAGATGATCTCTAGAAGTCCCTTCCAAGCTCGGCCTTTCTGGGTTTCTGGGATTCCACCCTGCGGGTGCATCTCCTCTGTGGTGACATGAGGATGATGTTGGCTGCAGTGCTGTGAGGCATTAAGGGAGATGAAGAACTTAAAACTGCTAACTACAACAAGATTTCACTCTTGCCTCTCTATCAGCAAACCTATTAGTGAAACTCATTGCTGTTCTGAAATGGACAGTGGATTTATTTGTATGAGATGGCGACCCTTTCACAAAGCTGAGTGCCGGCCTCGGTCAGGAACTCCCAAGAGAATGGAGAACCCTTGTGTTGGCTTTTACATTTTCTTGTCTTTTCATGTGCTTGTGCAGACACCTGCGAGCTGTAACTAGTGCTCCAGGGCAGCTCTAGCCCCAGAACAACAATAGTCTGTTGAAATAATAATCTTCTTTCATAGGCCCTGTCTAACAAAATAATGTAGGACAAAGAAAACAAACAAATTTGGACCTCTGAACCAGCTACCTTGGACATTATCAAGATTTACCTGTGAGGAGGAGATTGAAACTCTTCAAAGTGGTATTTGCTGAATTTTTAGAGTTTTGATATGGAAGTAATTCTCTAGTGAGTGATTTGGAGATCAGCTTGTCTAATGCCAGGAACTTTAACTTTTTTTTCCCTAAATATAGGATGGAATTCATCCTACTTCATATTTCCTGAAGTATCTTGTTAATCCTAATGGGTAACCAAAATTAGGAGTGTACCTTGCCCCGGGACCAGAAGTGAAGGAAAAGGAGCCACTAGTGGAGCTTGGGGTTCCATGTTTGTGTGCACTTGTTTTAAATGCACATTGTGCTGTCAGATCCAGGGACCGGGTCATCTACTTACAGGGATCCCATGCAGTGGGGCCTGGTTACACATGGAGGCTCTTGCGTGCTTGCCCAATAGACATCATCAGCATTAAAGATGCACTTAGAACAGCACGTATAGTTTGCAGTATGCAGGACAAAGCATGGCAGTTGAGCTTATATGTTGAGCTTATATGTTATCTTAATTCCTACTGAATTTACGAGAGAAATCACTGCACTTTTTTGCTTATCGAGTGTTACAGTCCAAAGAGCCTCACTCTCTTGTCTGGGGTGAGCACTTACGCGCTAATACATTAATTCACTTCTTCATCTAGATCCTTTCAGGGCATGTCCAGGTAACATCCAGAAATGTACTGCTGAGCAGTTTACAAGATTACTCTGACAAGGTCTAAAATTTGGTATGGAGACAACTGGAGAAGCATCTATATATATCTTTTAATCTAAAATCAGATTAGTTGAATTTATCAGTTAAAACTTTGTCATCTTTGCATAGGTCATATTTTTCTTGTGCATTTTCAGTTATCACCTGCTACTGGAGCACTTCTGGGGACTGTCTGTCCCCTCTTGACCAAATTTCTTCTCTTTTATGTTGGTAGTAATTCAGCTTCTGACAAATTCTGTTGTTTGTTTTCACTTTCAGAGTTTTTGTATAGAGAATAAGTATTTTATTTGATTTGAGTTAGTTTATACGCACTTAAAAAAAAACTTACTTTTTATAATCAGTATAACTAAACTTTGTGGTCTGGATACTTTAAAAAACAGCGTTATTCATCTTAAAGAAAGGTAACTTTTTTAGATAGCCTTTCAAATTTCCTGTAATTTTTAATGAAGGCCTAGTGAAGTATCTGTCTTTGTCTTGATTGTTGTGTGTTGAATAAAGATACTTTCTTTTCTATTGGCCAAGTTACTTCGAGGTGAGCAGGTAATATTTGCTGAGAAATACTGCCATTTTCGACAACTGTGAGATTGCTTTATGGCTTACATTACGTCTTTCCCAGCTGCTGTACTCTTACAAAAATATTCACAGTGGTTGTGACACTGTAAAATCTGAATCTGTTGCAGCTTCAGGCAATGGAATAGGTCACTTTTTCTGTGAATTTGTAGCATTTGAAATCCAACAGATAAGAATTAAGTATAAAGGTGTTTCAAGAAAGAAATGGATGAAGTCATGGTGTGTTTTCTCTCATCAGAATTTTGCATTTAAGCTCAAATAATTACATTTAGCATCACTCTAAGTTACCTAAAATGTATTGAAGTCCTAAAAATACATGCATATTTTAATTCTACCTTTTTAGTTGGCAGACTTGCTGCTTATTTTGCTGTGTTTCATAGGAGGAGAGTGAGTGACCTGTAACAAGCCACTCTGAATTACAGTTAGATCCATCTAAAACCTGGG
>JAUBOD010001001.1:1060286-1071517 GCA_032353885.1 Nothura maculosa
CTAGGTGCCTGCTGGAGCGGGAAGGTTGGACCAGATGATCTCTAGAGGTCCCTTCCAACCTTGTAGATTCTGTGATACCTGTGATACTTCTAGCCTTAAGAATCACTTTGATTTGTTTATTTTTAACTTTATTGTTGTAGTATTAGGGACTGTTTATATGTGATGAAATGAAAGTGTCTCCCTCTCCTCGCAGTTTGTAATAACTGGTACATATGAACTGTCACGTGGAAGTGAACCCAACTTCTGTCTCAGATATGTGAATTCTCTCAAACCTGACAGTGGTCACAAGTGAAGCACAAAATGTGAAGAACTTCAGAGTGGAGCAGATCAGGCCAGGCCTTAGGAGAGTAGACTAGGATACTCGTGGGGAAAAAAGGAAAGAAATATAATTTACTTTTAAGAGCTTATATATCGAAGTAGGCAAAAGAGAAGATGGCTGATGAGTTGTTACAGGAAACCAAAGGGAGTATGTTCAGATTTTGTCCCATCTTACTTCCCTAGCTTAGCTTTACTTCCTGACATTCTTAACATAATCATAATTTCATATTGTTAGCTTTTTCTGTGTCGTCTTCCTATCTCTTCTTTTTTTTCCCCACCTTTTCCACTTTCTTCTTCTCCACTTTTTTTTTAATATATCCCCTCAAAAAAAGATATCCCCTCAAAAAGAAGAGTTAATCAGAAGGATTAACTACATAATTTAGGATAGAGTTTATGAAGGTGAAATCAGGACACTTCTAATGCCTTACCAGAATATGCTAAAGATAAAATATAAGTTCAGTGGCTTTTACAGTCTAGTGTAGGACTTATGGCCATCATTCTTTCCTACCACATTTTCATCCTGTTTAAATTTTTTCTCTTACTTAGAAGAGATATGAAGTAAAGTGATGGTTTTATCTTGAAATAAATGCCATAGCAATTATTCATATTTATTTATGGGTAAACCTGTTAGTGCACATACTGAGCTAGATACCACAGAGATTTAAAAAAAAAAAAAGAACTTAGAGAAAAACTTTAAGAATTTCCTCCTCACTCTTTTACCTAGCACTTTTACTTACTGTAAATCCTTATTTTATATACTGTAAAGTGATTGCCATCCCAGAGAATCAGTGCCTAGGTAGCAATATCAAACACCTGAGCTGTATAAGTAGATTTCATGCCCCAGTTTCTTGAGAAAAAACTGTCAGATGACATAGTGAATATGAAGTGATGATAAACCACAGTCTTTTCAAGTATAAAAGATCCTGAACAGTGTCTCTGAGATGCTGGGATTTTCCCTTGATTCTTTAACTCATCGGAATAATAATCCTTCATCAGAAGGACAACACTGTAAAAACCAGCAATAATTATTCTCATGAAAAACTCATTTGAAAGGAGGGAAAAGAGTTTGGGAAGGCGGGAGGAGAACTTACGGGGAAAGGAGGAGGGTGCAAAAGTAAAACTGAACCACGTAATAGCCGTAGCTGGATGCCTCCATATCACATACAGCAAGAGCACTAGCAAAAGTGGTAAGAAAAAGATCAGAAGCAGCAAAGTCTTTTATTCAGTGTTTTACTTTCTAGATAGCCTGATTTCTGTGCCAAATAAATTCTTTAAATATATGCTCACATAGGAAGGCCATATGGAGCTTTTCTGTGTGCAAGGATATGGTGATGATGATGGAGAATCTACTGTACCCATATGGACTATTAGAATGACGCCTTTTCGTTCCGCAGTTAAAAACGGAAAGCTGACCTATGCCTCAGATTACGTGAGGGAGGCAGCTAGTCTAGACAGAACATCATTCTTGTTGTTTTTAGTCATTTACATTCCAGCAAAATCCACAGATTGAGTTTTGTTTTGGAGGACTCGGAAGGCTTTGTAAGGATTAAAAGGATTCCAGAAGAGCTCCCTGTATATGCAGCCAAACCATGACTTGGATGGTGTTTTCTGTGCTCCCAAACCAGCCCCTTGGCCAGAACGAGCGGGTTTTTGGTGCTTACTTGGACCTTGTTTTCACAAGGGGCGGCCCAGGCCTTGGCCTAGGCCTCCCGGGCACAGGGAGCTGCCTGTGTCCATGGGGCTGCCTCCTTCCTGCCACCTTTAAGGTAGCAGTGGGTGCTGCAGGGCCTGGAGTGAGCGACCCCTCAGTGCGGCCCCTCAGCAGGGCCTGGGGCTGCTGCTCCTTCCCTGCGTGCGGCCCTCGCTCAGTCTCACACCTTCCTGGTTTGTTTTGAGCAATCCAAGAAGGGAGAGAGCGCGGAAGGGAGCAATGCTCGTGGTGCAGTCCAGGTTTCCTGGTTTTGCCTTACCTGCTCCTTCACAGCTCTGACCCGCGTGTTGTTTCCTTGAAGTTACATTGGCAAATAAACAGCGTGGTCAGCCACAGCTGTCTGCTCTGCTAGGCCGTGGCCCTTAGGCTTGGGATTATCAGTTTCTTTCTTTTGTTTATCCATGAACATCTGCATTTTCTTTTTGGTGAGACTTTTTTTCTCTCAAAAAAGAAAAAGCAAATAATTCAGTACTCATCTTCAATACTCTTTTTAATACATCTGAGTCCTTAAACCATTTTTGATCTATGATAAATCAGTGCAATATTTCATTGTATGAACTGACAATAATAACAATTATGTTTCTGTAGCCCATTGGCTGAATTGTGAAAATACATTTGGCTGAATCGTTACAATACAATTCAACCAATATTTCACATGCTCTTCTTCACTGATATCAAGATAAATTATAGAAAACATAGAAACTATTAAATGAAACTATTAAATTCATCTTCACTAACATAGCTAACTATTAAATTCATCTTCACTAACATAGCTTTTTGAATATTTGAGTGATTGAAGTTAAAAACTACAAATTATAAATTTTATTTGCAGCTAATAGTGGTCTTTTTGTCTTCAGAAATGGAAAATTTAAGAATTAATTCATAATTGTATGACATTTTTATTTCTCTAGTATTTTACTTTTCATCCTGCTTTACAAAAGAAAACTTCAAAAATGGAAGGAAAAAACCCTATTAAGTGATTGAATGTAGCCATGTAGCCATTAATATTATTTTGAGATTGCAACACCACCTTAGTCTTTAAATGAAAAGAAAAAAATAATGTGCATTAAAAAAGATTGGCAGCGGTTATAAATCCACAGGACAAAGAAATATGTGCTAGACCATCAGTACAAAATGCAAACTATTAGGCGAGAGCGAGCTAATAACAGGCTTGAGTTGGAAATGCAGATGTCAGCTGCGAGGGCCTCGCTTGTCAATAACGGCGTTAAACACAGGGTAGATGCCAGCCCGAGCTCGCTCTGTGTTCTGCTCTCAGAATCGTCCCGGCTCGGGCGGTGGGGACCCGCGTCAGGTTCTGCTGCGGCTCGGTCGGCGAGGACGTGCGTGGGACGTGCACGTGTGTGTGGGTGCTGAGCTGTCCCTGTTGGAGGCACTGCTCTGGGGAATGGAGCAGAACGTGCTTTGCTCGCGGTTAGGCTTCCTATCGCATAGAAGGCAAGAACAGAGATGCTTAATTCATCCTAGACCAAGCTGGTTATCAACTGGATACGTAGATATAGACAGTTTTTTGTTATAATTGCATCTAGTAGAAGCCAGGTAAGTATCAGTTCATTTTAGATATTTCATTTTTATGAGATTTAGCATACACTTGTATACCCTGCTTTGTTATGAGTGCCACATCCAAGACTTCCCATTATTCTCCTGCTTAAGACTTGACAAGTTTCCTGAGCTGTGGCCACAAGTCCCCTGTGGAGAAGGAGGAAAAAGACACTCAAAATCAGAGGATGAGAGGTGGCTCTGCTCTTTTCTAAGCGAGAGGGGCTCACAACAGGGTGTCCCCTGTGTCATGAAACCCACCTCACAGTTCCAGCTTTTATTTAATGACCCCAGATTTGCATTTGTGCCCCCTGTGTCACAAAACCCACCTTGCAGTTCCTGCTTTTATTTAATGACCCCAGACTTGCATTACTCACCAGCCCTCACGGGCAGACACAGCTGAGAAGCTGCAGTCTGGCTGCCTCTGAGCAGGTACCAGCTTCTGTCTCTCAGCGTTCATCCCGTTGGGACTTCCATCATTTCATGAAATAAATTGCTCATTTATTTTTGTTTGGCAGATACCAGTTGAGCTGTAGAATTGTGTCTTGTAGTAAATATAAGCAGGTTTCTTTTGTGGAATGCCAGGTTTTTGTGCGACTTGCTGTGTATATGTTCAGTTGGTGAGCTCATCTGAACTACTGTAAATTTAATTTTTGAAGGATGTAAATTCAAAAGGGTTTAAATCAAACCTACTGTTTTTTTGATGACACATCTACTGCTAGCCTGCTTGATGCTGTGACTTCCTATTGCAATGAACGAAGTTTCAGTAGGTGAAAACAATTCAGCTGAGCTGGCAATAAGATGTTGATTCAACAAATGCCTCTTATCTCTTGAGACTTGTCTAGATGATATTTTTGCTTTAGAGTAAATTTTAATGACTATGACGGGAAAGCTTTCTGTTTTTTTTGCAACTAAGAGAAGCACATGCTACCTGTTAATTGTGTTTTACCTTATGCTGTCTAACTTGTTGTGAGACAAAAATGTGTAGAAAAGGCGTTAACACCTGGCACAGTGAAAAATGATCAGTAATTGTGCCCTTGGGCAGTGTTGACCCTCATGTTTCTCAAAAAAGAAAAAAGCCTGCATATTGCAATGAAGTCTCAAAGAGCTGAATATTTAATAATACATTGCCTAAAGACATACTTGTGTTCAGTTCTGAAGTTACATTATAGATGCCTTGTAGTCTGGTTTTGGATAGCTTATAAATGGATGCTTTATATACTAAATAATCTCCTTTTGTTTTTGTGGATATCTGCAGTTTATTGCAACCTATGTTATGCTCCTACTGTTTTGCTAGAACACAGGATTTTACTGCTTGAAGGTTTTATATCTGCTGAGGTAAATACTGCCTATATTAGCAATGCTTTATAATTATGGCCAGTTTCTAGAACTAAAAATGTCAAAGGAAAGGTCCTCTCCCTTAATATTGCTTTTATTGAAGATGTCCTTGATTTAAATTCAAAGTTACGATATTTTTCTTGCTGATACCGTCCGCACTTTGGGAGCGTGAAATACTCCTGGTTTCCTTGACTGATGAAGAATTTACTTGGCAGCAGTATCTGTATTTCCCCACCCCATATAATGTTATGTGAGCCTAGCTCTGACCTTTCTGTGGTGGGACCTGGTGGTAATAAAATATATGATTGGCAGAGCTGCAAGAAATAATTAGTTCTTAGCAGACGTGAAAAATGAAAGGGTTATTTAAGGGAAGAGAAAGCGATTAGACTTGTGAAGTATATAAGGTTGTCTGAGCTTTTATTTCAACTATTAAAAAAAAAAGTGTTGAAATAAATTTGTCACTATAGTGTAACCCGCTGGAATGAATCACTGCAAAGAAACCCTCTAAATATCTTTGCTATTTTTTGTAGGCCCAGTTTTTAAAATGTTAATTAGTTCATTTGCTCTTTCATAACCTCATGTACAACGTGGCCATGTGGGAAGGCTAGATCAGGAGAGGGAGCCTGTTCCTAGAACTAGATCTTGCTTGAACTGACTTGAGGAACAGTTTGTGCTATTCTTCAAAATAACAATAAAAAACTATTACTGTTTTCCGGGAAAGAACTGGACAGTGGCTATTACAGAGGTCAGGATGGTGGGATTTTCTGCACTTTAGTTGGAAGTGCAAAACAAGACCAGTCAGTCTAGATAGAGATGAGAGGACGTGGAGGTAGCAGGAGCAGGTGAAATCTCTGGGAGTCACTTGATGCTCTCTGGATCGAGCAGCCATGTTCTGGGAAGGGTGAATAACCAATGTGCTGCTTTCCTGCTTCCAGGATTTTTCCATATTCTTATTTTACATTCATTAAAACATTTCCTTTATTAATAGCTGCTCCAGCATACACAAGGAAGGCAGAGTTGAAGCTGTGCAGCCTCGCTTGACCGTCCTACTGTTCATGTGTCAGATGCAAGACATTAACAACCAAATACATTTTTTTCCTTCTTATTACACTCAGATGAACATTCAGAGCTCAGGCTAGGTGGCATTTGCCCTGTTCTAGTGCTGGCTTCACACAGGATGCCTCTCTGCGGGTCACGGTGGCCCTGCTGTCCCTGCTGGAGCACATCCACGATGGCTCCCAAGAAGAAGGTGTGGGGAGCTGATCCAGGCCCTGTGACTGGAAACACTGAGCAGCTCCTTGAGCTGGAACAGGGAGAAACTGAGGCCTTGCCATGGAGGCCTGGTCGGCAGTTACTGCGAAGAATTGCATCCAAGTGAAGCTTAATGCCCCTCTGGGAGTACGAAATGTTGAAGATTTTGGAGAAAAGCCAATGTTACTGGTCATGGAATGATAAATGTGGAAAGAAAGAGATTAAATTTATGTTAATCTTAAATTAACGCTTGTTTTTTCTCTCAGAAATTCTTCAAGCTCTTGAGTTTGCCACTGAATTGCTTTGCTTTCCTTTAGATTGACCGGTTCTGTTTTGTTGGGCCCCATTTGGAGGACTGGGGATTCTCTCTGGGGGCTGCCTGTTTCTGCCCTGGTTGTGTTGAGCAGAGGGAATGGGTGGTCATGGTTCTCTTGCCCTGGAGGGAATGAGTGGTCCTGGTTCTCCTGCCACGGAGCCTCTGTGGGGAGTCCTGCCCGGGCCGGCCTGCCCCGGTCGCTTCTGCTGCCGACCAGTTCTGCAGCTGACCGCGCTGCTCTCCGCACTAGTTGTTGGTGTGCTGTGAACGGGAGGGGCTTGTCGAGTTATTTCTCTGTGTGTGTAAATGAGGTGGCAGAATGAGGGGTGAACGCATCGGAGTGACTTCCACTGCTCCCGTGTGCAGGAAATGGTGCTAATGTGCGGGTTTGGAGCCCCGTCGCTCTAAAGGTGGCACAACTTACTGACTCCGACTTGAAAATTTATGGAGGGCCTGTTGCTCCCTTTCACTTAATGATACCTGCCGTGTGTTCTCCTCACTAGCTAACACGTAGAAATGTAATAAACTGAGCGTGGGTAATTATTAATGTGACAAACGTGCGTTTTGAGCATTCCTATTGATCTGCTGCATTGCGCCACATGTAGAAGGAGCGCCGTAAAGGCCATGATTTATTTCACATGCTGAAAGGTCAGGGTACTGTTGAGCATCACAGGACTTACACTGCCATTTGGTGGCTGCATCGGGACGTACTTGGTGAATTTTGGCTGCCACTGTTTATTGGAAAAGTCTCCAACAACAGCTATATCATTTTTCTGCAGCAGAAAAGCCAGTGTTTATGTAACTAATGCTTCTCTCAGAGCGTCACTATATCGCATTTAAAGCAGTGGGTTTGCTTAGCACTGGATATTTCATTGTTCTGTTGGCACTGAAAGTATTACGAACAAAACGAGCTGAATTACTCCAGAGGTAAACTGTAGAAAAGAAGCGTGTGGTTGGTAGGCCCAAAGAGGTAATTAGAGAAACATTTAACTTTAAACTATTCAGCTGAATTTTTAGACTTCTTTAGCTCTTAGAGGCTTTGAATGAAAATTACAGACTTTTATTTTTCTATGAATTTTGATTTAATTAAACCTTTTATAACCCAAAACAAATGTTTGAAAACTAAGTAAATAGCAAAGTTTTGTATATTAGTGATTTGATAGTTTTGTATGTCTGTATAATTATAAATGTTTTGAAAGTAAAACATCAGATTGTTCAAATAATTTGCTCAATATTGGTCTAAATAGTGTTCTTATTTGCTCAACTTGGCAGGGGCAGCCAGTGGGAGATTGTGACTTTAGTGTTCGCCTTTCCTGTATAGAGAAGGAGATTATATTTCCCCGGCATGAGAAGATGAAGGCCGGGCACATCGACAAAACGCAGGAGCCCTTCAGTGTTCGAAACAAACCCTTCTTTGACATCTCCAATGCAAGAAAGGTAAACCTGCTTCTGCTTGGTGCTACGGGGCGGCACTGAAGGCAGTCCTGCCCTCTTGAGTAAGCTTTCCCAGAGCTCTTTTTAGCTTCAAACAATTTTCTGGGCAAAACAGATGTTCAGCAAACCTTGGCTGGGCTTTTGTAGTTGGGGATACTTGGAAAGTGGTTTTAGGCTACTCATTTCTACTAAATTTCTCCTGAATTAACCTAAATTTGTATTTAAATACTGCTTCGCCAAAGCTGAGTTTCATAGTGTTGAGTGATGACAGAGGAAGTTACAGTTGGCATCCACAATGTCTCTGAGCTCTTGGGAGTGTCTGAGAGCTGTTTTGTTTATACAATCCTCCTCCTTAGGTAAGATTATAATTTTCCTTTCCCTTTTCAGTCCTGATTTGGCAAGAGCATAGGAATCATGAATTATATTTGAACTTCCATTTCATATTCAGAATTGATTATTAATAATCCATGGTAGTTAAAGTCTCCACACCTTACTTATTAATATAATGCCCGAGGCCTTCCTAAGGAAAGAATATGGCTTATAAATGCATTAATTCCTGTCTCTCATTGTGGACTGTTCCTTCAGTACTAAGGAACATGCTAAAGCATAAGCTAGGCCATGAAAAAGTCTGATCTCTGTCATGAAAAACGTCATCAGGTGAGTTATACAGATAAAGCACCACTTTGATTGCTACTTCTTGTTTGTAGTCTTGCATTTTGGGATTGTCAATATTGTCCAACTAAGTGAAAGAGCATCACAAACTAGAAGTATTTCATAGGGAAACAGACTGTCTAGAACACATCATTTTGACCTTGGAATTAAAAGAAACGTGAACAAAAGGAACCAGTAGCTTAAAAAATTGCTTTCTTACATAAATTTATTACTTTTTTCAAGTGTTCTGAGGTTTCAGACTGTTTAACGTGATTTAAAATCAGAAGGGTTCTCAGAAGCTTTCCTAGAAAAAAACATAGGTGAAAGACTTCTATAAGCAAACCTGCTAGTTATGCCAAATTGTTCTGTGAACTGTGTTCTCGATAAATTGTGGCCTTTAGGTAAAAATCAAATTTTGTAGAAATACATTTACATTTTTTCTTCTGTTGTAGTCTGAGATTATGAAAGAAAAAAAAAATCATTGTACTTTTTTCACAGTATTTTTACATCAGTCCCAGGAGATAAGGGGTTCAGATTCAGAGGAAACTGTCCTGTGGTGTTTTTATTTTTTTATATAATTATTTTCATTATTATGTCTGTTCAGAGAATACTGAGAATGCTGGGTTTTTATCTGATGAGGAACAACTAACTTCTTTTCAAGCTGCATTTTCAGTCCATATAAATTGGATCTGCTGTTTAGGCATTCTGCCCTCTCATGTGCAAGTTCTGAACCTTCTTCCTAAGGTCTGTGGTGTCTTTCTTAGGCAGCCAGCACCCATCTGTAGAAGACTGGAGCTATCTGTTTATATATAAGCTGTGGCCTTAAAAATAGTTTGAAGGATTAGTTACTGTCACATCTAAACACCTTCTTGCTTCCTTCCCAGCTCCCTCCCCCAGGTCCTCAATTCCGTTTGCTCTGCAGGAGGCAGCTGGGCTTAACTGCTTCAAATCCAAGCTTCATTCCTGCTGCTGCCGGGTTGTAGTTTCCCCCTAGTAATTCATGTGAGATGCTGGCCATGTATTTATTGTTAGATATGTACATTTTTTTAATCTTATACACCTAATTTATATAGTAATGTGAAGTGGTTGGGTTCCTGGCAACACCTCCCAAATCCCTGTAAAGTCCAGGGTGCTGGACAAAGGGATCCCATCAGGCAATAGAACAAGGTAATAAATAAGGAAGATGCGGGTTTCTTTAGCTGTGCCTGCTTTCCTCAGGAACAGATTTTTCTAGGCGGATCAAAACAGTGGTTCCAGCTTTTTCCTAAAGAGAATTGGACAAGATTTCCCCCTATTTTAAAAATACGTATTACAGAAGCAGGGAAGATTTCAAGGATTAACTGCAACCTTGTTAAAGTTTATTTTATATGGAGATTCAGAAGAGCTGAATTAAGATCCAGTCTTGGATTATTTGCTAGTGTCCCCCTCTTGAAAAGCGGAGCTTAGGCGGCTCCGGCCTCTCCCCGTGCTAATCTAAATTGCTGCTTGTGAATTGCCATAAAGAAGATTCTTTATACAGCTCCTGTAGGAGGTTCTGAGGGAGGATAAACCTTTATGAATACCCTGATATTCCTAAGCTGAGGAGTATGGTGTGCTCTTATCCTTCGGAAGCAAGGGGGTTTATGTATTTCCTGTCTCAAAATTTCACATATATTCCTCTCTGAAATGGACGGAGGAGGAAAAAGAAATGCAGAAATACTATTGCCAAACATTCCTTGAATCCATGTTCCCAGACAGTTGCAGGATAAAGATTCATATGAAAATAAACAAACTTTGGGAAATTAAGTGAATTGCCCAGGTGGAATCCACCACGTGGATTACGCTCCTTCCTGTACACAGCTCTGTGCTGCAGCCCTCCTGGCGAGATGAGAACAGGGTGAAACGCGGTACCTGAAATCCAACGGGATGAAACGCGGTACCTGAAATCCAACGGGATGAAACGCAGTACCTGAAATCCAGCAGGGTGCAGCTGTCAAAACTGCTCTTTTGCTTTCCCGGAGTTGGGTGCTGCTGCTGTCCTGTGCTGCTGTGGGCTGCAGTAGGGACAGGGAGAAGGGCAGGTTGTGCCAGGCGCGATGCTGCCCGCGCCACGACAGCACCGAGAGACCGGGCGTCTGCAGCAGGACGGCCCCAAGCTGGCTGGCCCGTCGGGGGCCTCCCGAACCGGTTAATGATGGGGAAAAAACAAGAAATTGCCCTAATACAGTGAACATAGTTCATTCTTCGTGTTGCTCTTGCCCTAAGAGGGGGATGCTGAGCAGCCAGGCACGGGCTGGCTGGAAGCGACAGACACGATGCCCCAAAGCTCCTGGCTGGGCTGCACAGGCTGTGGGGCTCTGGTAGCTCTCACTGCATCCTGAGCTCTTCTGACATGCAATGGGCAACACTGTTTTCTGTGAGAGATCGTGATCATATGAGTCATTTTCATCCTTCTCCTATACTGTGCGCTGTCACGCCTTCATTTTTTTTAAGCATATTTCTCCCAACATAAGGCATATACCTAAACATTACTGAGAAAGGTCAAAATCACGCGGGAGACCGGGGTTCGATTCCCCGACGGGGAGAAAAAAAAATTTTGGGGCCCAGTGCTGTTTAATTTGTTCATCAATGACCTGGACGAAGCCACGGAGTGCACCCTGAGCAAGTTTGCGGATG
>JAUBOD010001001.1:1081901-1102605 GCA_032353885.1 Nothura maculosa
TATATATATCTGTACCTCCCAATTTGAGATTAGCTTCTTCTGAGACCTGTTAAATACTTCAAGCAGCAACGATAAGAGTAAGTAACATTTATATTGAACTTGTAAAATTGAGGCATGAGATAACAGGTATGCTGAGGAGAGAGATACTAAGGAGTTTGTCATGTATAAAAAAAGAAGAAATTAGAAAAGAAACTGCCAAGCAAAGCAAGTTAATGAAAAAATAAACCTGAAGTAATTTTCTATATTTTATTTCTGTATAAAATCTCTGGCATCTCTTTCAGAGGAGGGCCAAGAAAGACACTAAATAATCATTTCCTTTTAAAAAAGGTGGTAATTAGTGCTAGTAACTTAGAAATCTTTTTCTGAAATCTGGATAATGTGTTTGAAAAAAGATCTGCAGTGTCTGAGTGGAGCCTGTCCCCCTGGTGAGAGCTTGAGCGTTGGCCTCATGCCCAGGACCCTGGCTGGGTTCAGCAGTGTGCCCATGTCTGAGGGTCTTGAATTCTGAATTCTAGTCAAGAGGCAGTTAATTGAGCCGTTTATATCTAATCCTTTTGGATTAAGTATATGCACTTTCACAGGTTTCACTGTTTAGTGAAGAGTAGATGATCAGTAAGGAGGAGATAAGTGAAAAGGCACCTCAGGGCTGATGCATGAGGAGCTGCTGTGGCTTCAGTTAGGACTGAATGAAGCTGTAGCAGGCCTGAAATGGAGAAGAAGAAAAACAGGCAAGAAGAACAGGTCCATGTTTGCCTTGTAGTATGAAGGAAGGTTGTATCTCTAAGTATTTTTCCAGCCAATAAATGCTATCAACTTTGCATCAGGAAGAGAAAACTTTTAGGGGATATCTGCGTACTGGAACAGAGCACATGGGGAACACTTGGGTGCAAGGAACTAGACATTGTTTTTTGTAGAAAGCCAGCAGAAAGACATGAATCTTGTGTTTTGTGTAGCTCATAGTATTTTGGTTTTCTCTGCTATTTATGTATTTTTAAATTTTTATTTAAGAAGAAGGGTAGTACCTGCTAGATTTGCTTACTTTAAGATGACATCTGAAAGCTCATAACAACTGTGAGAGAGGCCTTGGAATTGTGGAAACCTTAGCTAAAGAGGACTAGGATGATGTGGAGTTCGTGTGCATGGAGATTTCCTCCGCTTCCTGCTGGAGCAGCCAGCTCATCCTGTTGGTGTTGAGGATGGAGAACTCTCTGCAGTGCCGCCCTTCACAGCTCCAGCACGGGAAAGGCTGCCGAGCGAGGCCCAGTTTCAGCAAAAACAGCTCCAGTGACTCAGGCTGTTGGAGCTGCTTTGGATGTCACATTGCTGCTCTTAATCACAGTGGCTAAAGCGTGAGGAGAAACCCTCTTCGTTACCACGCAGCTCCGCTCGTTGCCTGTGATTATACCGCTCTTTTCATCGGAGGAATGCTCTTCTTAGATGGAGCAATTATTTTCACTTTGCTTTAATTTTAAAGTAATAATGGAAAGGAGGAGGGGGATTTGAATAATAGGCCGCAGGGTGAGCTCGTGGCTCCCTGCAGAGTTCCTCATAGAGCAGGAAGGTGCTAGATGCACGTGCGGAATTGCGTGGGTGGGAATGGAGGCGTGGGTGGAAATGGAATGAGCTCAAGGCTCCTGGTGAATCTGAAACTTGAGGTCAATGTGATGAGAGGGAGTCGGTTGCGTTTTGCACTTCTGTGCGAGTAGTGCTCTTGGAGCTTAGGTGAATCCAAGGGAATATAAAGGGAACCCAAGGATATATATTTCTTCTAAGGTTTTTTTTTTTTTTCCCCTTGCATTTGCAAACTTGTAGTAACACTTGAAACTAGTGTTTTGAAGCTACTTTTAGACCAGAGTAGGGAGAGCTGCAGGTAGAAAAGCGCACGAGAAGGATTTTACGCCTTTCCTGAAAGTGTCACATGCTCTGAATTAAAAGATTATTTCTATATTAAATCCAAATGCGCATAAGAATGTTAAATAAAGTAAAAATGTGTTTCGTGTACTTGCCTGGCTAGCTAGAAATGCATATGTAAGTATGGTGTCCACTTATTTAAAGTTTGGGTTTTATTTTTACTGTATTTTTATATTTAAAGGGATTTTTTTCTAGTACTTGCATTTACTAAAATATTTCCCTTGTGCTTTGGTAAGTATCAAGTGTATTTTTATTGCAGAGTTTCATTGGCCTGTGAATTTTGGAAATACTGCTCTCAACACAGAGATCTTGAAAGTGATCCCCAAAGGCTTTGCTTGTTTAGATGATTTTTAGTAACTTTTTAGCATATTTTGTTTAAGGGATTTCCAATGTACTCGTTGTACTGAAGCTAAGATAAATTTTTTTATTATTTTTCCACTCTTTTGTATAATCATTTAGTGAAGAAAGCATGAAATCTAAAGGGTTCATTTTTCTCATTTTTCTATGCACTTGGTTTCCCCATGTAATCGTATGATTCTGAAGATTTTATGTTTTGTTTATTTTTTTAAGACATACTCAGATTCTGCATGAGGGCTCTCTATACTCAAAAACAGTGTCTCCGTGGACTTTTTTTAATTTTAGAATCCAATATCCTTAATGGTGCGCTTTTCAATTAAATTTCATCTACAAATTGAATAATGAATGCTGTAACTGTTCATACAAAATAAGCAAATATCCTAATCATCACGTATATAAGGAAACTTAGTCATTTTATAGCAAAAGGATGAATTATTGTGTGCAAGCATCTACAAGTTTAGAGAAAAGGTTATGTATTATTACTTTAAAATAGTTGGTCATAAGGCTGTGTTTAAGGCATTTATTGAATGTTGCATTGCTTTGAGTCATGCATGGTTCAGTAAGATAGAAGTGCTAACCCTTACCTCTTCCATGCTTTTACAATGAATCCTTCCCTGCCCGTAAAGTCTGAGACTTAAAATGAAGTTGGTCCATTCAGTTGAATTGAACTGTCCACGTGGTGGTTCCCAATGCTGCTTCCTTTGGGTGGTGTCTTTTCCTTGGAGCATTTCCCCAAGTGAGGAGCCTCCACAAAACCTGCCTGAACCACAGGAGCTCTCCATAAATCCTGCTAGTTCCTCAGGGCTCTTCTCTGTTGATGTTTCCCAAGCTCCCACGTTGTACCTGAGCTGACACTGTTGTCTGGTGGGCACTTACAGGGGTACTTTAGAATCTGCTAATGGGCAAAATATTTTTCTGTGCAAAAAAAGGAAAAAAAAACCAAACATGTTTTCCTTTTGTTCTACAGCTCCTTGAAGGAAACTTTGCTAGAGAAGTTAGTCATGAAGTGGACGGACTGATTTTTCAGCCTACAGGAGTAAGTAGTATAAGAACAGATATATGTATATATATTTTTAATGAGATTTCTGCTCCTCCTGCCCTTCTTCCTTCCAGTCCTTTGTGTCCGACCCAGCCTTTGTTTCAGTGGGGATTACTTTTCAAAATTGATTCTGATTTTTCTGGTTCCACAAAGGGTTTGAATTCAACCTGTTGCCATCCCAGTTGTAGAGTGTGTGTGTGTGAGACCTTGGATGGCACCAAAGTAACCTTTCCCAGGAATCAGCTCATGCCTCATGGTTGTTTTTTTTTTGTTGTTTCTGTTTTCTTTGTTTTGTTTTTTGTTTTGTTTTTCTGCATGTGCAATCACAGAATCAGATGTGCTACTAAATTAGGAAGGATTTTCTTTGAGTTTGCCACTGCTCAGCCCTCGGGTTATTTTTATTTTGCTTCCTCCAGGATGTTTCATGCTAAAATTACTATAGAATTTGTGATACGTACTGTTTTAGTGAAAGTAAAGTATATTATGTCTTTGGAGTCTGCTTACTAGTGGCAAGCCTGTGTGACTGGGAGTGGAGCAATGCCCAGAAGAACTGCAGACAGACTTGTTAGCTGTCAAAAAGAGCACAAAGAGGTTTGCAAGAAGCAAGAGTGGCTCTGTGCAAGCAGAGCTGTGGCAGGACCTCATTCAGTCTGCTGATGCTCTTGCTGCCTCTCGTACAACAAATGCAGGTAGTTACACATATTACTGAAACCTCATCAGCACTGACATCTTTTATTACCTTGTAAAGCAAGGAGTCACTGTTTAAATGGACAGAATTGTGCCTTGGCAGCTACTTGTTGAAAGCAGTTGCGTTTACTTTAATACACTCTTTTTCTGGTCTACTTTCTATATTATACATCTTGGCAAGGGTGATGACACTGCCATCTGGAAATAAGATTGACCTTGTTCTTCATTAGCACTTCTCCCTCAGCTAGCCACAAACTGAATGATCAGTTAGTCCTTTTGTTTCTATGATATAGTAGTAGGTTTTTTTTATTTTTTTGCCTCTAATATATAGCTATTCTAAGCAAAACTGCAAGGGTGAAGAAAAACGGCATTTCTCTCGGAAGGCCTGGTGGGATCACGGAATATTTTTAAAATGTAAAGTTATCATAAAGGTTTCCCAGGATCATTTTTCTGAATAAAGAGGTTTATGCTATTGAGATTTGCTACAGTTAAGTTTGAAATTACTTGATATGAAATTTCTTAAATGTCTCTTTGTTGAGACATTTGTTCTTTCTTGCAGGAAATTACTACGTGATGTTGGCTTTTCTAGAACTTGTGTTCACTGACTTAGCATACTGGGAAGTTTATAACCCAGTAAAAACTATCTCTTGTTGAAATATTTGTATAAGTTTTCTCTTTAGAATATGGATTTTATTTGTTTAGTCCAATTTATTGTTCACTTTTCAGTATTCTTTCAGGTTTTCTCAAATGCAGTTTCGCTGTACCTGTGGTTAAAGATTAAACAATATGCAGTTTTCTCAATGGTTTTTGGAGATGAGGAAAATATAAATATTTAGAGAAAAGAAATTATTATAGACCTAGTAGACTGGGAAATAATAAGCCTGTTTAACTGAAAAAAATGAAGGAATATAGTTGGCACTGCTTTTTATTTTATGCATCGCAGAGAGCATAGACTAATTGGCACCAACCGAGGGCAACAGAGATAACAGTGCACTAATGATCCCTTGAGCTTACTAACCAAAGTCATTTTCCTGTTCCCTCCGTAGCTGCAGTCCCATCTGTGACGTTTTGAGGTGATTTCACACACAGGTGCTTCTTGCTGCATGGGGCGGCTCCTGCACTTGGGTCATGGTGGCACCAAGGAGCTTCCTCTCAAGGGCAGAGATTGCCAGCCAGACTGCCGACCACTTGGGGCATTTCCAGAGGAAAATGGGTTTCTTCAGCTTTTGTTGACGTTTGATCTTGTAGGATCAAACAGAGATGGTGCTGACATGTAGAGAAGTGGGACATGTAAGGAATTTCTTTTGGGAGCTCATGAAGTCTCGTGGGTGTTTTGAGGAAGAAGGAAGCAGAGCTGGACACAAATATGAGCAAGGTCGCAAAGGGGGATAAAGTTGGAGCAGAGATAAGTTTAGCCATTAAAGCAGAATGCGTAAGTTAAGTAAGTACTTAATATAATGCAAGTTGAGCTTATCACCACAGTCTGTTTAGTGAAAATGTTCTTAGCTTATTCAAAGATGTTATTCCCTTCATCTGTGAATTTAGATAAAGTTATTTAGATGCTCTGGTCTGAAGAGTCATACCCACTGACTGCATCATCCCCACTGACTGCAGGCAATGCTGGTACTGGGAGTCGAGGGTGGATAGGTTTGGTTTGGAACTTGGAAGTTTGTCCTTAATGGAAATGGGGCATCTGAAGTGCCCGTGAGGAGCCCTGGAGCTTGCGGATGGAGCCGCACAGAGCGGGCTTTTCCTCACTTTTCTCTTGGATATTGAGAGCTTCAGCAAAGCAGAGCCCCTGAGTTGGTTCAATCTGTGGAAATGAGGATGTTTGAATTAAAAGGAATCTGTGAAAAGCTGTGAAACACCAAGAGGAGTGTTTCGGCCAGGTGGGATGGGGCCTGTTCTCCTCTCTTGGTTTTCCGCTCTCCCTTTGATCTCCTGTTGTGGGCTGTGAACTCAGCTCCTTTGGCTGCCCCGGGGATTGTCCTGCGCTGCGGTAGGCACAGGGGTGAGGAGTGAGAAGCCCGTGCTCTGCCTCTGCAGGCCACTTCACTGTGCAAGATGACACTAAGTGTGTGCTATTATTCTAACTAATTCACCAGTTACCTGAATTATCATACCCTTGGGACATGCAAGTACTTCAGTTTCATAGAAGTCAACGACCAAGGCCTCCCTTCTTCCTGCTTTTGCAGACACAAAATGTTTTCATGGATCATGGGAAGAGCGTGTTTAGTGGAAGCAATGGAGAGTTTTGCTTAGTTTATGATCTAAGGATGTTTTATAGGTGACTTGATGTGATGTGTGTTTCGTAGAGCCCCGTGCATGCCCTGTCATACCTGCCATCCTCTGACAGCTCCGTGGTGAGAGACAAATACCAGACCATGTTTTCTTATTATTGTTTCTCTTCCTTCCTTTTTACTCTTTTCCTTTCCTCTGTTTCCTTTTCATGTTTCCCCTGTCCAGCAGCCTATTTCCCACTTTCCTTTTGGTTTCCCTTTTATGTCTTTTCTCCCTGCTGCTGCTTCTCCCTTCATCGTTTCCTCTCCAAGACACTGCTGATAAATCTCCCCTGCTCCTGGGTCGCCTCCATTCCATCTGATCAGCTTTCTGGTCCCTCTACATGTAGCAGGTTGGCAGAGCAGGGACCGAAGCTAAGTGCTAATTAGGAGGAGTGAAACAGGCCACCAGGAGCCTTCATGGACAGGTATGTGCCCCCCTGATTACAACAGCCCAGGAGTTTGCAGGTACAAGCTGGATGCCTTACTCGAAGGTTCTAAATGCTCAGCCAGGCCTAGAAACCTTCAAGCTTTTATTTTTTCCCTCTTAAATGGTTCCTTCCAAGCAGTGACCAAGTTTGTATGTTTGTTTTAACACGAGCAGTTTACCAACCTGGATGTTTTTTAATTGAAATCTCAAAAACAGCCTCTTATCTATGGATGGCAGAATCAGCTCGCTGACCTGTACCCACTCATCAGTGAAATTACTTTTGCTATCTGCCTTGTAAATCATCCCTGCACTAGATACCCGCCTCAGGCTATTGGATTTCTGTGCTAGCAGCCTCTTTGGGACTAGTTTCCCTACTGGCTAAATTATTGTTTTGCTTTGCTTGGAAAAGGGATGAAAGAATTACTTAATTCCTTGAGCAACCGGAAGCAGATCAGGTGGCCATCGCTTCGGAAGGCCTAAGGCCACTTTTTAGGTAGCTCTGGAAACCTTGCCTCAGGATTTATTCTTTCCTATATCATCCTTTTGCCTCCTGATCTCTATGAGGCTTTTGTTTTCTCTCCGTCTGATTTCTGCTCCTTAGTCTGTTTGGTTATTTTGGATGAGGAATAAAAACCCATTGGGGGGTTAGAATTTTTGAGGAGAAGGAAAAAGGACAGTTGTTGAGTCTCATTCTTGTAAGAAAAATGTTACTTTAAAGAAGATTGAATGACTTAACTCATAACTCTTGGTATTAAACACTAAGAAAAAGTTTATCCTTTAAACTGGAGGGAGAATAATAAACAGATTTTTATTACTTATTATTATTGCATGAGACGTTTAGTATATCTTCCTTCCCTTGGCAAACTCAATGGTCTGAAATGCTTGATTGCTTGCTAATTATTTGCACTAGTCTCGTGGTGTAGCAGGCTGTATTATCATTTTCATCATTGTAAAAGTTCACCCCAAACCACTAAAGTTGCCTCCACTTTCAATTACAGAAAAGGACTGAAATGCATGTGGAAGGCACCGCCGAGTGCAGTGTCTCCAAAAGGCCCTGTTGTGCTCCATTAAACAGTGCCAGTTTCTCCTAAATAACCCCTTTATATAATTGGCAGAGAGTGCCTGTGGTGGGCTCTGCTGGGGATCTTAAAGCATCAACCAGGTCAGCGACTGGGAAACCTTTGAGACTCGGCCCGCTCGTCTGCACGTGCTGAGGCCTCCCTTGGTGCTCAGCCTTCCTGCTGCAGTACCAGGTATTCCCTACCCAGAGTCCCAGTGCAGCAGCTCATGGACAAAGTCTTCGGGACCACCAGGTACCTAACACATCTTTGCTTTTATCAATAATGCTCATGATTACTTACAACTTTCTGGATTCAGTTTTCCAGTTTTGTAATAGCTCCTGGGTGTAGATTGCCTAGCTTTTGGTAGGCTTGGCAGCAGCAGAGATCTAAGCAAAAGACTTTTCATCCGCCTTGGTATTGCCAGCTGCCTCCTAAACCTTTCCAGTTTCCTTGGAGTGTCTCACTGCTAGAAGCTGTTTCCTCTGAGAGGACGTCCCGGTCATGCTGGTCGCTGCTGCCCTGGCTGTGACAGACTCCCCTTTATAGGGAAACTGCTGTCACCTCCTGCAAGGCCTCCGAGTTTCCCAGCTCCCTCCTGCCCATGAAGAGCTTTCAAGTGCCCTGGCAATGTGCCTAGCAGTTCCTCTGGTGAATTGCTGTGTGCATCCCAAATATACCATCCTGGCGGATGCTGTAGGAACATGCTAAAAGGTACTAGCAATAAGGAGTATTTCTCTGAGTGTTTTTCTGTGACCAAGCCAGTCACTTTTTGTGCCAGTTCAAGTTTGTCTTTGCTATCTACTGGTGATTTGCTTTATGCTCTTTTTATATTAATGAACAGTAAGAAACAAAATAAACACTAATAAGTATAGTCTTCACCTAACTAAATTGCCAGAATCCTAAATATTCTCCAAAATAGTAAACTTATTATTTGCACTGGTTGTCCAAGAAGCTGAGATAATTGTCACCTCAGGACCTTTCTTATGGAGAGTTTGTACCCATAAAAACGGTCCTGAGGTGACAAGTACCTGAGGTTCTCCTAACATCCCCTCTAACAAAAAGTGGCCAAGGGAAGTGAGTGACTTTTAGCTCTGCAGAGAGTGAGCAAATGATGCCTGGAAAGTTCTCCTTGCTTAACTTCCTACTCTTGTCCACGTTATTTGCCAAAACTGTTCAGCCCGAATTCCTCCTTTGTCTGAACACTTGTCAATGTGATAACTTAAAGAAATGTGTTAGTTCTCTTTGATAGGTTATCTAATGTGCTTGCTTATGACCTACACCATCTGAAGCTCTCTCATTCATAAGGCAACGAACTGCAAATGTGACAGTTAGATAGAAAGGTTCTTAAAACTTCCACTGTGCAGTTTGGTCATCCTGCAGCCATTGCCTGCCAGAGGGATTAGGCAGGAGCTGCTCTTCCATTTGCCATTCTGTGCATGTGCAATCCCTAGGATTGCCAGCTGACATTGGAAAGGCGGCGCCTGCGTTGTCCTTAGCCCAGGCTGCAGGTGAGGAGGAGCTCGGCTGCATCCCTGGCAGTGCTCCTGCTCATCCCGAATCTTACAGCAGCCTCCCTCAGACACAGGATTTGGTAGATTGGGAAGGATGACGTGGAAACTGGAAAATCCAGTGGGAAGTATATCAGCTCTCGCTCTCTCTCTCTCTTTTTTTTTTTAAGATACCAGAATAGCCTCATGTATGATTCATCCATACTCTTTCTATCCAACTAAAAAGCTTTAGGAAAATATCTGGAATAACAACCTTGTTGGGTTTATTTTTTCTCCCAGGACTTTCTCCAGTGCATGTCCAAGAGAAGCAGCAGATCTCTTAAGGCTCCATGAATTTCCTTCCAAAAATGGCCGTGTTTTTTATTAGTGAAGGGCACAGTAAATGAAAGTAAAGCAAAACATGGTAGTTTGCATGAGGATAAGGAAAAATGTTTAGCTAGGTCTTCCTGCTCCTGTTATAAAAGCTCCTATAGAAGCATTATAAACAAGTATGCTCACCTGGCTATGGTAAGGGACAGGTAACGGGCCTGGTGGGGTGGGCAGGGCTCAGTGGTGTCTGCTGGTTTCTGGGGTCTCACAAGGTAGGGCAGCAGGTAACTGTGGTGGCTGGAGCTCGTTTGGGCTGCTGCCTTTTGTTCCAGGCATAATTTATTCCCTGTTCCATTCACCACAGTGACACAAAAGCTCTCGCAGCCTCTGCCTTTACCAGAGCTCTGCGAACGGACAGTTGGAAATGCAAGTCTTGACCCTCATATGAAAGTCACAAATTGCTGAATTTAAGAGAATTCTATGGTCTTTCATTGATACAGACAGAATGATGTAGAGATGACTGTAGCTACAGGAGATAACACCTTGCAGTGCTGGACTCCATGCTGACTCCATGCCCTAACTGATGGAGCCAGAGGATTGAAACTGATCATCTGCTTCAGTAATTACCACAGATAATCACAAAGCGAAACCTTATTTGCTCTTAGTGCTCATGACTAGATTTTTTTGGAAATTACCTTTTCTTTACCACATTGCATCGCTCTAGAAGCTGTCTACAAAGACAGAGAAATCTGAAGTATCTGCTAGTTCATTTCAGAAGTGAGAAATCTGTAAAAGTTCAAGCTGGAGATATCCCAGTTTCCAGAATTGTGGATATTCTGTGTACTTGGAACAAAGTGATCCAAGAACCAATTAGTGCATTTGTGAAGTCGGGGAATGTTTGAGCTACAGCTAGTAGGCTGTTTGTTCCCAAACAGTGATCCCTGGAAATCCCAAGGCCTCCTATCTCTAGATTCATCCAACCACTGAGACAAAACGTGTATTTTATACAACACAGGGTTCTCTAGAGAGAACTTCCCACTTAGGAGAGCAATTAAAATACATGTCCTTGGGACTTGTCAGGTTGTGAATTGATATTGCCGTTGTTAAGGGAAAATATGATTAGTTCCATGGGTAATGAGTGATGGGAACAATAGAAATTTAAAACATAATTCAAAATAGTGTCATTCTGGAAATGCTTCACTGTGTAGTGAATGTAATTCTGTCGTAGGATCGGGTGGCCACAGGTTGAACTCAGGATGGGGGGGAAAGATTGGTATGTGATTAGCAAAACAGTGACCTAAGGGTTGTTCCTTATGTTTTGATACAATGTAAAGCTCTATTTTTTATCTAAATAATAAACCTAAATAAATAAATAAAAATTGAAATTAATATAAATTTAATTAATTAGATTATTCAATTATTTAATTAAACAATCTAAATAAATTTTAAAATATTTCTGTTGGATAATGTGGTATCACAAAGATGGGGAAAAATAAAGTTCACTTGGAGGTCAGAATGGTAAAGTTCCAATTCTGCTCGTTTCTTAAGCAGCATATTTTAGCAACAGCTGAATTAACTTCTAAGCAAATTCAGATTGTCTTAGCTTTTTTACTTGAGCTTATTTATTTATTTTTAAAAATGCCTCTGGCTTTAAGGACAAATACGAAAGAAGAGTAAGCACAAGCATTACAGATTGTGTAATGTACAAAATATAAAAATAGCATTTTTAAGCAATGTAGATTTTTCCACTTGGCAAATAACCATAATAATCATATATGGAGTGGGCAACATTAAATATACTATTCATATAACCATTTGTATATTGTAATATCATATATGAAAACACCTGCTTTTTTTCCCCCCCTACAGAACAAATAGGTTTGGCTCAGCAGAGCCTCTTTGGGGGAGGATCTGTTTTATTTTTGAGTGGAGAGAAACCCTCTATAAAATATAGTTTAGTACGATTTCCTTGAAGAAAATAGACCTCTCTTTTCAACTGGTTAAATATATGAACCAAACTGAACCTTCTCTGTAGGAGAATGGGAGGATATCAATATGTTTTTCTCCCTTACAAAGGCTTTAGTAATATAATCATGCTGCTTTCATCCTTGTTAGCCGACTTGGTTTAAACTTTGCATTTATATTAAAATATTAGAATATTTTAACCAGAAAAGAACATGAGTGTACTTTTCATAATTTGTACATGAATCAGAAAAGTAGGATAAGAATATTTCTGACTATTCATGCACATTTTAAAGGAAATAGATTTCTGCAGGATTATTAGCTTTTTGCATGCGTCATATGTTTCTGCAAGAGATACAGCATTTTTCTTGGGTAAAATACCAACAAATGTGGGATTCTTACACATTATCAGTGCTGCATCTTTTTTTAATCCATGGGCACATAGCACCACGTGACTCACCTCACTACCTGTTAATGGATAAAAACAAAATTTATAGTATTGGTGACCAAATTAACAAACATATGTTTGCAGGCATCATTATAGTCTAGGTTTGGATAGTCATTTTGTCAGAATCGTGAGCTGCTGCCAGTCACCCCACAAACAGAACGTAATTTGTCCAATAAATTATTCATTGAAAATCATTCACTCAGCTCTAATTGCTCTGCATTTAGCTGGTCCATCGCCCCAGCTCTGTTTTCTCTGAGAATGATGGTTGCTTGGGTTGGATGAATTCTAAAAAGGTATTAAAATGCTGTATAAAGGCAGGTAGCAAGGTCTGCTTAACTCTAATGATGAATCGTGCTTCTCTGTACTGCATTTTCCTCAGTGTGCTTGTGCAGGACACCCGAGCACCTCAGGCTGCTGCTGATCCTTGTGTTGCCTTTGGTTTCCTCTATTTCTCCAGGCAGGTGCTGCTCTCACTACTTGTCTCAGTTCCTCAGCTTGCCAGCTACAGCGCCCAGCCTTGGCTCTAATGAATTGTAGGAGGTGTTTAGGAACCAGGAACTTCGTCTATTAAATCTTACCGCCCAATAGATTTATGGAATCTTATGCAAAGACTAGAGAATGAACACTGGGATTAGGCAAATACCTGGTCTTGGAGCACTAAGCAATTCAGCGTGTTTGGCTGCCGTGCTGGGGTGACGTTAGTGTGGCGAGAGCTCCTGTTTCCATGACATTTGCCTGCATATTTCGGTGGCCCTTTGAAAGAAATGGAGTTTTGTCCTCTGTCAGATTTGGTCCTTTTATTCCGTTGCTTCACAAACTCTGCAGTGTCTCGTGAAAAACATATATGAATTATTAATGATGTTTTTAAAACTTCTGGCATCTAGAAGGCAAGTTTTTTTTTGGTTTTACTTGATAAATGTTCTCTGCTTGCCTATATTTTTGTTAATTTAAAAATCCATAGCTAGTTAAGTGGAGTTTTACAGATTTGAGGAAGAAAATAAGTTTGGCTCTGTAGCTGATGGCTTTATGTGATGAGGTCTGCCTTCTAATGGAGCAGAATTAGAGAGAACAGGTGGATTTAAAACCAGGCCCTGTGGTATTTCATTGTGCAAGAATCAGTTATTGGCTCTGGGGTAAAAATTTTTAAAAAGTCTTTTTTTTTTTCTGAGGATGAAAGAAACACAGCTTTTAAGATGCTAAATACTTGATAGTTTATCATTATAAGGAAGATCTTCCTCCTTGTGAGGGTGACAGAGCTGAACTGTAGACTGCTTTTCCCTCAGTATCCTCTTCCTCTCTAATTAGGTCTTGGTATCATGGAGTGCTTTTAGTCATCTCTCCTTTGCCTGGTTGTGAATGGGAGCTAAGAGTTTGATCCTTTGTACTGTTTTCTTGGACTGTCTTATTCTCTGGAATCAAGACTTTAGCTGGTGCCTTCTTTGAAACCACCTTTTTTCCTCCCCAAGAAGATAGAGCCAATTTCACAATTTGAAAGCTCAAACAAACATGTGCAACTGAAGGGGCTGCTGTTCTTGGCACTCTGACATTGGTGTAGCCTGAGAACTGGCCAGTCTAACGTGACTCAAATTCTTCTTTAATCTTTGTATTTTGGCTTAGTCTTATCTCAGTGTTTTGGTATCCGGGGGTGTCTGGAGTAAACGTGGGCAGCGACGCTTCTCCTCATGAGCGTCCACCTCCCAGGATGGCCGAGTGACGGGAGCGTTTCTGTTGATACTGACTTGTGAGCTGACGACTCCAGGGACATCAGAAGCACAGTTCAGTATTTTCAAGTTTTGGGTACAGGTTTGGTTATGAAAAAGCTGCACTTAACCCCTATTCTTATTCCTATTAGGAGAAGTAAACTGGGACTAAAAGCTGTGTAGAGCTGCTAATGGGTTACTCTCCATTGTTCTTGCAAATGATCATCTGCTGCCCTTCTCAGAGCAAAGCCACAAGAGTTATTTTAATGTTAGGTATAAGGAAGGGAGAGCAAATATCTAAGGGGAGAAGATGTGGGAAAGGTGACCGAGGCTGGGATTGCTCTAACGCCTCTGGCGTGGCTAACACTTGCGTTTTGTTGTGTTTGCAGACTGGTTACCATCTGTAAGCCCCACTTCTGGGTCATCCCAAGTGGGATGTGACACTATCTGTTGTTACAAAGGAAGCAGCTGATCTTCAGAGGAACTGAAGGTCTTTGGGTGCGTTTTTTTTTTTTTTTTTTAAACAGCCTACACTCCCCCGCGCCCCGTGTAGTGCTCACAAAGTAGCTGTTTAGTTCAAATTCTTGGCACCTACCAGAGCCACTGACTTGCTTGTTCCCAAAGCAGGACTGCAGGGATTAACTTCCCACAAAAAGAGGGCAGGGCTCCCTCATTTTCTCCTCCAGGGTGCAATGTTTCTTCTTGCAGGAGGAATTTTCCCTTTTCACTATTCAAATGGCTCTCCTCAAAATGAAGGCTCTATTATAATAATCAGAGAGCAGAACCCTTTAAAGGGAGAATCCGTTTTCTCAAATATTTGCTCAGCACACACTTCATTTCTTTCTGCTTTGCTTTACCTTTGCAAATGCATCAGGTTGCTGTGGGTGAAGCAGCTGGACTGTGCAGCCTGTGCTGAGTCCTGCTGGTTGGATTTGCTCTTTCCTTCAGAATGACTCTAAATGTTTTCCTGAGAAATTGGGAATGTCAACTATAGTTCTTGCTGTTTTATTCTAGACATGCTATCATGAATTTAATGATGAGTATTCTATAATTTATATATCAGAATGTGTAGCTTTGAAGGATAGTTTTTGTTTTTTCTTTTTAAAAATACCACAGGATTCAGTATTCCAGGCAAGACTCATGAATGTTTAATTCACGGAGATCTGCAGCCCTGTAAAATGTAATAAGCGAGCCCTTAATGACAATTTTGTGTAACATACATTTGGCAACATGCAGCAAAAATCCTGCTGGCAATTCCGTGCATCATCTTTCATGCAGATCAGTTCAGCTCTAGGGGCTTTTCAGCTCTGGAATGAAAAAGAGAAATAGGGCTCCGTGTGAGACGGCGGCGGCAGCGTCTCAGCCCCAGCCCGCGCGCTCCCGGCCTTCCGAGCAGCTGGAAGGTGCCGCCAGGGCGGGCGGGTGGTTGGCGACACCGTCATTCCTCGGAGTACTCAGGTGTATTTCACACCTTCCTGTTAAGGGGTGGCAGGATTCCTTCACTCTCCTGAACTCCAAGGGGTTTTGCTGGAAGCTTTTTCCTAGTGCGCTGGACAGAAAAGCGTCACCAGCCCCATGGGGTGAGGAGGCCTCGGGAGCAGCCCCGAGGACGCAACGAGGCTCCCTCCGCTCTCCGACTGGAGCGGTTCCTCCTTTCTGCCGGGCTAGCCCAGTTTTCCTAAGGTTTCTAGAAGCCTTTGCCAGCAGATCCACCTCCCACAAAGGAGTTAGTTCCTTGCTTGGCTGTAGAGTGACTTTCTTCCCTGCAACCTCTTCTGGTGTAAGCTTAAGGGAGGATATTTGAGCTGGAGTTGGGACTAAGGTGGTGAAAATGGAAGGGCAAAACGTGAAGAACAGTCAGAGGCTGCTGCGCTGGAGCTTTAAGAGATGAGAGAAGTTTTAGGGTGATAAACATGAAATAAATTATATAATAATATGAAATTAATATACATGGCTTTTATGAATATGAATTCATGTAAATATGAAGCTTTTAACATGCAAAGAGATAAAAACTGGGTGTTTCACAAAACAAGTGCTTTAATGAAGCAGCTGCACCTATTCCTTCATGGAATGAAAAATCAATGTTTTCTCTAACATTACCTCATGCAGCTAATGATGTTTCCATGGTAAAAATGTGAAATTTAAAATTAAAAAGGAAGGAGATTTCCCAAAGAATCTTTTGACGAGTTGACGTGTCACTGGGAGAGAGGAGAAGGGAGGGAAACATTGATTTAGGAGGTGGCAAAGAGATTGTAAAGGATTGGGTGCCAGGAACACATCTGTATTACCTCAGCTGTCCCAGCAGTTCTCTTCAAATTCATCCCTTCATCTCTGCTCATCAACTTCTATTTCTGTGAATTCAGAGAGTGTCTTCTGCAGTCATCTGGAGACGAGTTTGGATTGAGTTTGAAAGGAGGCAGTGAAGGAGGATGTGACCATTAAAAGCTTGAGGAGTTACTAGCTATTCATATTAGTTTGAAAAAGTTTAGTTTGCTCTTAAAAACGGTCCAAAGATGGTTCTGTTTCATTTTAAACTTAAAGAATTGCAGACTGAAAATAATAAACCCAGTAAAGTGAATTGAAATCACTTCTCTCTTCCACAGTTCAAGCTGTGACCTGTGATTGAAAAATCAATTTCTGTTAGATACATTAATAATTGGGATTAGGTCTGTAAGAATAGCAAAAATAAGCAGCGCTAGTGACACCAAGTAAGTTTCCATTATATACTTATTATATATTTATACATATGGAGAAGAACTGACTGTAAGAATGCAGAGAGCAGGGTATGAGCTAAGCCCTGCAAAGGAGATGGGCAGGTAGCACCTGCAGGCAGTGAGCAGGGGCACGTGGCAGGGAATGCTCCTTCAATTAGGGACCTAGGCACATGTAAAACTTGACTTAGTCGCCTTTCTCCACTGGCTCCATAGGGAACAGGGGCCTATAGATCTAACGTCTTCATTGTGCCTAAGCTAGACTGAATTTTCACCCATAGTCATCAGTAATTATGGTTCTCTTAAAGTAATAACAATGATCATAACTGTAACCTCGGTGCCAAGCTGACTCTGGTAGATTTTAACCATTTTTATAAGTCGGCAAGGACAAAAGGGCTCCCTTATCACTTGTTGGAGGATGCAAATGAAAGAACATTCATTAAATTTAAGTTTCATATGATCTTTTGGTGATCATGGTGAAACTCTTATTTACTGATCTTTCTGGACAGTATTTTTATTACTTAGCTTCTTACTTCTGTGTTTGTTTATATTATTTCTAAAGGAAAACAAAATGGCAGTGTGTACAAGGGAGGTAAAATGGTGATTTGCTCTTTACCAGTGTTAGTTGATGCAGAGTGGTGAAGTTCAGTTGTAAAGAAATGTCCAGCCAGGAGAGGAACAACCCGAGCAGGGGTGGTCACCTCGACGTGCTGCTTACAGCAGGCGCTGCCTCGTGCTCCAGGGCTCCTCTCTGCACAGGGAAGTAACAATGTGGAATAAGCAGAGAGGAACAAAGGAAGTTACAGGGAGCAAACTGAGGCATCGTCCTTGCCTGCATTACTGCATTATTTTTCTCAAAGCCTTGCATAGCGTGGATTTAAAGAGGTAATAAAACCCAGAGGGCAAAGAAAAGTAGGAGCTAATCAGTAGCAGTGTAAAGCTGTGTTAAATGGCAGCCGTGGATTCCTTTGATTTGTGGGAAGGCAGGGCTGTTGGAGGGACTGTGCTGTGGCACAAAGAAGCAAATGTGCAGCTTTTTAATAGTTACCCTAATTTGCATGTATTCACAAATAGAGTTTAGAATTGAAGGCAGACAACATTTAGTCCGTTTTAGGTCATAATATAATACACTATATTAGCCACCATTTTGAAGATGCTTGGTTTTGTGTATTTTTTTCCCCTGGCCTTTTTGCTGCAGACCAGGTTTGGGAATTTCTAGGTCTGGTTTGTAGCAGCAAATGAAGGGATGACTGCAGGCAGAAGTGAATGGGAATAGGGAGCGCCTGCTTTACAGCGTAAAAAGAGACGCCGTGAGTAATTCTGACTGCTGTACTCTGATGGCCGTAAACAAGGATTTGGGCTGGGAATACTGCTTCATTTATCAAATATTAATAGGTTTAATATTTAAATGTAGTTACTTGCAAAGAAAATTTCATCACATTTTTCTCCTTGCTTAATAGAATATTAGGAAAAGCTATTAGTAAAGATATGAAACAAGATGTTTAATGAAGCCGGAGGTATAAAGCTAAATTGAAGTGCAGGACTAGAAGACATTTAGTCCAATAATTATAAAATAAGTCTAATAAATATTGCATTGACTTATACTTTGCAAGGCTCCTTTGGAAAAGGCAATTGAAAATTTCTATTAAAATATTAACAGAATAATTTCTGCATAGAGGTTAACTTTCTAAACCACATTTGCATGCAAATGTTAATATCCGTTGTGTGAAACAGTCTAACACTATTTAAATGAGTGAATATTAGCAGCATATTTTGCCTGTCTGATTTGACAGCTCAGTTTAATATCATAGAAGCCCTTTTGATTATAATCATTTTTTTCTACTTTGTAAGCTTCAAGTCACATTTTCATAAGATAGAAAATATGGTGCAATAACATTTTCACAATAAAACTGCGAGTTTTATTCTGACTAGCCAGCGTTAATATACTAAAAGTGTCACTCCTATTATCATTTTCCCTTTCCAAGGGAGGAATTCTTGAATACACCAGTTAGTGTGTCCTAGAGCACATGTTAGCTTTTCTTTATTTTACTTTTTGAAGTGCAGAAATGAAAGAATCGGTACAAATGTGGCTGACTGCATGGAGTTAGAGCATCACTGTTACTTCACACTCCATTATTATGTGATGAGTTCTATAAAATATTCTTATCAGGAATTAACTGTTTTCCTATTGGCTTAGTTGTGGGTGCTGAATGATTTGAGCTTGGTCTGTTAAGCTGCCTTTCTTCATCCTTCAGGAGCTTCAGAAGTTACTGTCCACAGATGCACCCCAGTGCGGTGAGAAGGCTAAATTGTGTGTTTGAAATTCACTGAAAACCTTATTTTGAAACTGATCAGCTGCTTATTGAACATCAGCATGGCTTTGTTTTCTGATCAAATTATAGAGCCAGGCAAAAAGCTTCAGGGAGATTGCAGTTCTGAGGTTATCCAGGTGGTTTTGAATCACTAATCCAGAACATGGGACATTAAAAACAATATTTATTTTTAGTTGCAAAGAGTGTTTTTTGAAAGGCAGGAGTTTGTTTTCTTTTCTCTGAGGTACTGTTTAGATTCTTCTGTTTTTCTTCAACTAGGAAAATGCCTTTCACAAATGGCAAGTGTTTTGAAAACCCTATTATTTACCCAGAAATTTCTTCCAGTCTGATTGCTCTTAGGGGAATTTAAAAATAATCTCCTTCCCTTTTCCCTAAAAATCATCCTCCTCCCTCAATATGAAGCATTGGTTCATATTTATAAAAATTGCCTGCTCTAAAAATTCAAGGGCTTATGCAGAAAAAAGCATCTACATGTTTATGCATGTAAAGCATCTAGAAAAAAGAAAACAGTACTGGGTAGATCTGATTTGTCCTTCTAAATAATAAATGAACCCTAATTATCTTTGGCACACTCAGTGTCATCACAGAGATTTCATTGAAGCACCTTTTCCTAGCTGAATATATACAGCCAAGGCAAGCACAACCAGTCTTCCCCTTGTTAACCTGCATTTATCAAAAATGCATTTCTTCTATTGCCTCTTCGATACCAAGTTCTGAGTTGCCTCCCCGTCCTTCAGGATCTCATATCTGATAAACTGGTTTTGTTTATCCCTCAGTTTCAGCATTTCGCTGTTTCATTGCCTTATAACCATTCTGCATCTGCATATTAAAAACTGCTCTGCTCCAAGGTACTGATTTTAATCACACGGGTATGTTCCTTAAGCTTCAGAGATAATGAACACTTAAATACTCGGATCAATGGCAGCTGCAATCTCAAGAAAGCTTCACGGGCTTCACTTGAAGCGCTGCATAGAAATGCCTTCCCCTCTATGGTCCCGTATGACTTCTTAGAGAAGGCATTCTAGAAACTTCTTTTACTCTGTGCTTATCCACAAGGCATGAGCACGCAGCAGTCTGCATGGCCTGAGCTGCAATTGGAAAGGGAAACTAGGAAGGGTCTCAGAAGACGAAATCCTTTAGAAAGCCAAAGGTCACAAGTTAACTGCTGCTGGCATAACATTTCTCCTCATTTAGGCTTTAGTATCTTTTCCTTTTCCTCTTTTTTTTCTTGGTGATGGATTAAGAAAAGTATATTGAAGGCTTGTCATGATAGGTTATGGAAGATTTTTTGTGATTGTATTGTGGTTTTTCAGCAAACTTGTTTAGTTTCCCAGAAGATTAGTTGTATAGGCCTGAATTACCTAGTCTTAGATCAGTGATTCAGTACAGTTGAATGTGAAAATAAGTGTATGTATACATCTAGGAGCAAGAGTAGTAAGAGCTAATTCAGAAAGGATTGTTTTAGCTGTTTCTCAGTGCCTATCAATACAATGCAAAGCAAATGGCTGCAAAGTAGATAAAATTGTCTCGTATAGTGCTCTATACAAAAGGGGTGAACATAGCACTGGAGTAGGGGATGCTCAGGGCTGTTGTCAGCTCTTCTAGAGATTTTCATCAAATTTTGCAGTGGCGTAAAAGATTTGCCACTGGAAAATCACTGTGCAGTGAGGCTGGGGAACTGCAGATGCTTCAGTTTGTGCCTAGTTCCTCTAGTCCTGTCAGTGGCCACCACTGAAAAGATGCTGCCCCATCCTCCTCCTCACTGCCTCCCTTGAGGTGTTTATAGACACTGATCAAGTACCCCCTCAGCCTTCTCTTCTCCAGGCCAAACAGGCCCGGCTCCCTCAACCTTTGCTCATAGGGCAGATGTTCCAGGCCCTTGATCATCCTGGTATCCCTGCGCTGGACTCTCTCCAGCAGCTCCACATCCCTCTTGTACTGGGGAGCCCAGAACTGGACACAGTCTCCA
>JAUBOD010001001.1:1190662-1219936 GCA_032353885.1 Nothura maculosa
AGTGAAATATAGAGGTGCCGCCACAAAACGGCAAGAGCAGCTACTTGCAAAGGCTCTTGCAAAGAATACGAATGTGTTTCGTTGTTCTTGTTTTGTTCTGTTTTGTTTTTGTTTTGTTTTTGTCTCCAGTGAACTGTCCAAGACCCTAAGATCAAGAAAGACATTGTCAGCTCTGATTGCCATACTGTTAGCTCTAAAACACTATTTAGGAAAGTGTTTCTTTTTTGTTTTGTGGTTCTCCCCACATTCCAATATAAAAGGGAAAGTAAAGACTTTTACTTTTTTCTTCTGTTTTAAGAAGTGCCTACAGAAAATGTTTCCAAGGTAGAAAGCAAAAAGATTTCTGTCATGTTTATTTGCTGTCATGAAATATCAGAATTTTTCAGTGGGGTTGTTTGGGTCTTTGGGATTCTTTGTGCAGGAAGAACATGTGGGAAATCACTGGGCCACAGGGGAAACAGCTTTGTGGCTCCCCATGATAGACAGATGTTCCCTGGATGGGAAAGGACAATGTGGTGAACACTGTGAACGATGTGGTTTGTGTTTTCAACAAAGACTAAGCAAGCATTGCACAAACTCCTTAAAGCAAATAATTAACAGCCTCCCTCAGGGGCCTGTAGGAAGCCCTCTCATGCAGAGTGGGATTAAAATTCCCTTGGACATCTCTGTGCAGTGTGAGGTGGAACAACTACTCCTGCAATGGGCTGACTGCTGGTAAGCTGTATGGACAGGTCATCCCAAGATGTTTTGTATGGGGAGATGGAGAGAAGAGGTGTCTCCGGCTAGAGGTCATCTCAAAGGGCTGGAGAAGTTCCCTAGCCGCTTTCAGCTGACAGCTTGCCAGCTGCAAGGACAGCTTGCCTCCCAACTGTCCTGGATGGCCTGCAAGCGGTGGGACAGGGCACACTGTCTCAGGGGAAGGAGCTAGGGCATGGGGGAAAGGAGTGGGAGGATCCTGCCTGCTTGCTCTTCCCTCCTTGAACCTCCTCAAGGGGAAGCTAGGTCAAGGATGGCCATTCTTACAGTCTGAAGATATCTCTCTGGGGCTGCTACTGTCCCTCCTTTGCCTCTCTGGGACTGCCTCCTGCTCTCTTTCCCTATCACAAACCCCGTTTTAATGAGGTGAATCAGCTCACCAGCAGGCTGAAAGTTAGACTTGACTAGAGGGAAGTGCTCAGGCACATGTCCAAGTGCATGCAGGAGAGGCAGGAGGAGAGGATCAGGGAGATGGACCACCTTCTGTGATACCTTCTGTGGTCCTTCTGTGGTGCCTGTGCCAACAAGCAGGCAAGGTTTGCTGAGCTCATCCTGTGAAACCTCACCCAAAGCAGTGTGGCTACAAGCACTTCATCCCATCTTGCTGCTGTGGCTGCTCCAGGCTCTGAGCCCCTATCTCTCTTGTTGAAAGAAGTTGCTTTCCCTGGAACATATTCTGCAGTCTGTGCCAGACCAGGTCATCGGAGAAGCAAATGCTGTGTTCCCATGTTCCAGGAGGCCAGACTGTGCCAGCCCACATGGCTAGAGATGCTTCTGCCTCCTGCTCGCCTACAGCAAGGACACACAAAATGCTGTCTGCACATTATTCTCTGTGATTGCTGCTTATTTCTCTGGGGAAGTCCACACAGATTTCCCCAAGCAACAGAAGCATCATGAACACATTGTAATTTTTCTAGAGTAGATTTTTTGCATGTACTAAAAAAGACATGGCCATTGTGGCTTAATATTGGGGAGACTGGGTGATTAAAAACTAACAAAATCTTTTTGGAAGAAACCTCTCTTCCCTGTGGTGCCTGTCATCTTGGCACTGTCCAGATCACGACTCTTGGCTCTATCCCAATTTTTCCTAGCTACACTTACAGATTCTCCTCCCCTTATTTCCACAAGTGGCTTTGGAAGACAAAGCCATACTTATTGAAAGAGTTTCAGTTTATCATTCCCATGGGAAGACAAAGAAAACACTCTTTAATTATGATTAGCTGCTGCCTTTCAGTTTTGATAACCTAGTCCTGATACCACTTTTTCTAGAACACAGTGGTTGGCTGTAACCAGTTCTGGCCAGGCATCTTGGCAAGCACATCAATACAGCATGTCTTTGGAAGGTCTTTTTCTCATTTTGTCATTTCTCAGGAGCTGTGGAAATGTTTCCAAGCCTTCTTTTGTCCAAGTGGTGAGAATGTTTAGTTTGAAATTTGTTTATGTGATTAAACAAAATTAGTATTACCTACAAAACAAGTGTGGAATAAGAACAGTAAATAAACTTTAAGCTTGCATATCCAGCAGGCTTAAAATTTACTGTTCTTATTCCACACTTGTGAACAGAATCTGTAAGGGTCAAGCATGCTAAGAAAAACAAAAAAAAAAAACAAAGAAACAATGAAGAAACACTATCTGTATCTTGGATAAGAAAATCTATTTTGAGAAAGGTGGGTATTAGGAATCTTACTTTCTCACTGCACATCAATGTTTCTTGGCTCATGAAGAGAAATTCAGTAGTCTGTTGTGACGATTACATGGAAGACCACACTGGAAGTGTGGTTTTAAAGATTTAAAAAGAGAGTATATGGACCAGTGATATGATAGGCAGCAAAGCATAAGAAATGAGCAAAAATAGATCCTAGAAGTGTGAATTATTTAAGTAGCAGATAACGGGATCATGGAGAGAAAATCCAGGATGATATTGCTAAGCAAAGACAAGCTGAAAATATCCCACCAGCATGTCTGACACTGGCCAAGGGAGATGCTTGAAAGCTGTCAATGAAAGACCTGCTATCCAGCTGGCCCAATCCAAAGCCTTTGTGGAGAAGACAGACGGACAGCCAAGCAGTGCTGCTAGACAAAGACAACTCGACAAAGCAGATTGCATTTTCACCTTTACAACACCATTATTTCCATTTTTTTCCTGTCAGAAAGAAACAAAAATCAATAAATCCCAGATCCATGTAATCTATCCATAAAATGGAATGGGTCTTGGTAAGAAATATATTATCCTACATTGATAATTTGTGATCAGCTTGGTCAAGAATAGTCAAATTGCTTAATTACACATAATAGTTACTTTGTAAAGACTTAGGAAAACATAAATAAATGTAACTAATCCCTCTTTATTTATTTTCTTCAAACTGAAAGCCTAAGGGCTTGAGGAAATAATAATTTTTAAAAAAGCTGTTCAATTAGCATAATTAGAGATGGATGTCATTCAATTCCTCACCATGGCCCACAGATATCCTGGGTATTTTTATTAGGTAATTAATCAGAGATCAGTCAGAAATCAACTTTTTTGAGGACGGTGTTGTCAAAAGCAGGTTTCACTGCCTGCTCTTGTAATACTGTTTTCCTGCCACTGGATGGCATCTTCTGCAGGCTCCTGAAGTGCCATCATGATGGTAGGAGTCTTGTGGAGCTTGTTGCATTTCTTAAGTGGGTCAGATATCAGGAGCTGTGCACCACCGTGACCCAGAGTTTCAAGTGTTTTAATATGTGTGGGTAAAACACAGACACACTTAAGTGGGAAATTAGAAGGATGGCACAAAATGGTGATTTTGGCAACCATTTTGCCAATTGGCAACCAATTGGCTCTCAATTTGTAGAACACAAGGAGGGCTCCAAGTGTCCTCCTGGCTGCCTGAACTGGATGCACAGAGAGAAGGCTGGAGAGAGTCACCCAGTTTCCCTACTTCTGCCCATCTCCAAGTCTGTCTGCTGAAACTGCCCTCTTCAAGGGAGCACCTGTTTATCAGCACTTTGTGGAAACCCATCTCAGAATCTTATATGCACCTCAGAAAGATGCTGAACAGACACTGTTGCTCGTCACATTGCCACAGGAGCATCTCGCTACTGAGAATAAGACATGATTGCAATCAGGTGAGACAAAGCTTCAGATGACTTGGCACTTTTCTTCCTTCGGTGATTGCCTTGTTCGTGGTGATACCTTTCCTTTTTTAAGATCATCACAATAGCAATTTATGGGTGCTGGATGGTAGGTGCTATGCTCTTCACATTGAAGTAAGAGGACCTTTCACCAAGCCACTACCTGAATAGCATTAAAAGACTATGCCATTGTAATAACCTGCACTTCACTCTGTAGCTTTCTTTGGTCTGTGTTTGGATCTCAGCAGCCTCACCTCTTCACATGCAATGTGACCTGACCTACTAGTTGCTGAACTTACATCATATGACAGATGCTCCACATCAAGCTTTCTCCATAGAAGAATGTCCTATGGGCTGCAGAAGGAGATCTTTCAAACCATTTACCATCTCTAAAAAGATCTTCAAGTTGGAAGGAGCCTTGTTTAATGCCAAATAAAGTCTTATCATCTGAGCTCCCAGCTCAGTCCTTTTCCTCCTGAAGTGTGGTCAGGTGATGATAAACATAGGTAACTCCTTCTTCAAGCATATGCTCTTAGACGTCTTTTAAAGCCTTCAGAAAGCAAAAAAGACACTGAGCAATTAGATACCATGAGTGTTCTAGGTGCTAAATGTTAGAAAAGAATAAAGATAATCATGGAATAAAAAGCAAGTAAATTCAAAGCAAATACTCCAGGGGAAAAAAAATCAAAAGAGCAAAAGATAAAAAAAAAGGCAACACATACACACAAAGGATGAAGAAAAAGGCGGCCTGATTCTATTAACCAAGTATTAACACCCCTGGCTAAAGAAATCCTTAAAAAAAAAAAGAAAGTAAGAAAAAGGAGGATTAACATTTACAATAAAGGAGAGCAGATATTGCAGTGCTAATCGCCAGCACTCTTCACTGACAGGAGAATGGAAAATAATGTTCTTAATAGCATGCAACAGAGCTGGAGGTTCACAGACAAAGCATCGGGGGTTGCTGTTGGCAAATGACAAATAACCAGGGTGGAAAAAAGGATCACAGATTAGGGGAAGTCTCTGCAAGAAATAGCAGCAATGCAAATGGTCCCAGCATCTGTGTGTCTGACTGAACTGCATCTCTCCAAGAGCGCATCACGACAAGGGGTTTAACATTAAATACTGAGCACTCATTTTGCATCATAATTTTCTAGTTACCATTTTGGGAAAATGAAACCCTCAAATGTCCTGGTTGTTGAGTAATCCCAAGGAACCTGAGAAAAACATGCATTTTATGAGTCGCTCTGTAGCATAATGCCTTTTCTTCTTGTGCTGCCTCTCATTGAAGTAGGAGTCTGTCCATCACAATAAGGTGCACGTGGCTGGAGAGGAAACTATGTAGTGCCATTTAATGTAACTGTAAAAAAGTCTCTTGGCAACTAAATCTCTTGAATGACCTTCTCAGCACCAGCCTCTGGAATTAGAGTGGGATTGGGGCATGGGGCAGAGTGGGAAGAACATGCCCAGAAACCTCCCCACATGGTCCTTGCAGGCAATGTATTAGAGGACAACTGGAAATGGATTTGTACTGTGGAGGAGGGCTGGGGGAGGTGGGAGGAGAGTCTGAAGGTTTCAGGCCTCTTTCTCCTTCTGCTTTCCCTAGTACTGCGTTTGGACTTTCCAGCCAAATCTGGGCGTCCAAACCTATGTATGCATGCACATCCTGCGAATGCTGCTTGGATGCTGTAGCAGTTATGTGGATACATACATCAAGCTCATTGCTGTACCCAGTGTGATCGGACCTATTACACTCAGAAAAAAAAATGAAAAAGAGCTGTGTTTTTGCCACATGTAAAGATGAGAGTACTTGGATTTGGGTAAAATGGAGCATTTCTAGCCGTAAGTTGTTCTTTAACTTGTCTCATTAGATTGTAAGATGCTGAGAAGAGGGATTTGCTCTTCCGCTCTTTTTACATGGCAGCTCAGCACAACAAATCTTCTTCCTACTGGGGCCTTTGGGTGCCAATGTTATAAAACGTGACTCAACCTGGCTGAAAATCCTCCTGCTCCCTGCCCTGACATATCCCATGGGCTCAGCTGCCACTCGCGCTGTGTGCAGGTGTTGTTCTGCCCATCCCTCAAGAGCAGAGTTTCTGTGAGAATTGTGTGCATGGAGCCAGCTACCCCCACACTTAGAGGCTTGAAGAGCAAAGCCACCCCCTCCTGAGACTTCCAGGGCAATTAAGCAAGCAGAATTCAATTTGCAGCAGTATATTTGGATGTTCCTTGGGCTCCTTGGAACAAGCAGGAAGCAGTGGCGGGAGCAGGAGAGGAGGCAGCCCACATGTTTACAGGGAGGGCTCCTTCCCAATGTGCTGCATCATGCACAGCTCTGGTGGAGGGGAATCTCTCAGCTGGGCATGTTCCCCTCCGTGCCATGTTTCTGTGTGGAGCTCAGCTTTATGACATATTTCAATTTGAATGAGGAGGGAGAGAAACTGCTCATGTTTAAGCAGTTATTTTCCTGCTAACCCATATATTTGTTTGAGCAGAGTCACAGTATCCACCACAGCATCTCAGCCCCAAATCCAGTGAAAGATGCTTAGGCTGAGGCTCCTCTCAGGCTTCCTCAGGGGCCCTTCAGTTCACAAGAACACTGTTACCAAGAGATTAAATGAATTAAAAATTGATGACTGTTCTGTACTGGATGTCTTGCAGTCAAGGATATTTAAGCAGATAGCAGGGAGAGTGCAGGGAAGGTTGCTTGCCAGAGTATTTTTTCCTGTTTTTAAAAGATGGTTTTGTGGAGGATGGTGGGGATGAGGTCGGGTGAAAGGTGAGGATGTGCAGTGAGGAGAGGTATCTCCTGGTTCTGCTTGAGGCAATCCCTGTCAGAAATCCAAAATCAAGACAGACTGGGGCGCTCAGAGACATGCAATTTGTGTCTGCCACACAGGAGGAGCACGGGGGAAACGGAGGATTTTGTGGATTGATGTCATTTGAACTCACAGCCTGTCCTGGCAGGGGGAGGCACTGATGGGGGCTACCAAGGGAGCTCCCAGTACCCTATGACACACCGAGGGGACACAGCCCAGTGACATCTGGGTCACAGAGGTCATGCAGGCTATAAAGGCCTGTCGTCACGGGCCGGAGAGCCCTAGAAGGGCTCCCGGGGGGAGGCCACGTGTGCGGAGAGGCAGCGAAGCTAAGGGGCTGTTCATCCGGGCCTACCCAGCTGTGGTTTAGCCAGGGCTCAGCACAGCCCCAATTCTTGTTTGCCCAGAGCTCTTGCCTTTAATGGGTTTTCATGCCATCTGGTGCACTGGTCCCCAGGACGGGAGCCTGTGCGCAGTGTGACAGATGTTTTGTGCCTCTGCTGTCACCAGGGCTGCTGCTGGAGGTGGGGGGAGAAGGCCTTGTGTCTCCGGCCATTTGCTGGGCTTATTGCACACGCCTGGCTTAGGCTTACGATGTTGTTATGGTTCACAAGATGCTGTGTTATCAATTTTGTTCTTTAAGCCAAGGCTAAATTTTCCCAAACTGTTATTGGCTATGGTTCCTTCAACTTTTTGTCCCTAGCTGGAGATAGCTTTGAGAGAGCTGTTTTTTACAGCGTATCTGAACTTGCTGGGCACCTTTAAAGGTATCATGAGTACTGAGTACTCCAAAACCACCTCTCTCATTCTCAAGACTGATGCCTAAGTCCGTCCACATCTCTAACTTCACCTTTAGTGCAATGCCTGATGTCTACACATCAGTGCAAGTTAATCCTGATGGTTTAGTTTCGTTAGGGCACAGGTGTCTAAAGTATTTGTGCTTAGTCTTTGCAACTTTATTCAGTATAAAACACTAGAGTTTTCTTTTACTGAAGATACAATTCCAACCTCAAGTGGTGACTGGTGTGATCCTCTCCTCTATCCTTATCTGTGAAAATATATGGCCTGTGTCACTGTCACTAACAGCAGAGAACCAGCAGGACAGAACAGGATTTTCTGTCTGCCCTGAATTTCCTTGCTTCTGATGGAGTATACTATAAAAATGACATTGGGATTAAAGTTTGAAGATACAGATCCACCATGAGAACTGATCAGGTTCTCCATGCGAGCTTGAGAGTGTTTGTGTGTGTGTGGCAGGAGAAAGAGGATGGAGGCACTGAAAAAAAATGAACAAATTTCACTTACGGGGTTTTGAAGTTAACTTTAAACAAGGGATGAAACTTGCAGCATCCGCTCTGGCTGAGAGATGGATAAACAACTCAGTAGTTCCTCAGAATAAAACAGTATTAGATCCTTCCACATGCGATTTGATATACTGGCTAACTCATTAAAATGAATGGTCTCAGTAGCAACCCAAGTTGTACCTCTCTTATTTCTTTAGAATCTATTAATTTCCTTGTAATTTAAAAGAATATTTCATTCTGAAAAGTGGCTATTATAACTGCATGTAAGCTAATATTAAATACACACCATTTTAGCTGTGTTAACAAAACTGTCATTCAAATATCAAAAGGCAATTGACACACTTGAAGCATAACAGTTGTAAATTTATTCTTCATTCTAATTTTTCTCCATGAAACAAGCCTATTTTCTTCAGAGAAAAATGAGGAAGGAAAGTCTCAAATAAATGGATGTAATTGCCTTCATTAAGAGCTGGCTGAGCAGACTTTATCCTGTGGGGTCTAGTCTCTCCCTTTCTCTGAGGTAAGTCCCCATGTATTTTTAATGGGAAACTTATTACCAATCAAACCTGTATTCATGTGCTGGTACATGAAGGTGGCTGCTCTGTGCTGTTTCATCATGCTGGGTCCCCCAGGAAAAGCAGCTCATTACAGCGTCAACTATCTCTGCCCTTTGCAAGAAGCCCCACCAAGGTCATACCGGGAGGTGATGGATAAAGGCGAGCTTTAACCCTTGACCTTGGCTTTCCTGGTGCTGAGTGCTGATGAATCTGCATTTAGGGAGACAGGTTTTCTCCCAGCTGCTCTTTAGGAAAGGGGGGTGACATACTGAAGCACAACAGGTTGCATTTTCCAAGGCAGGCCTTGGGAGAAGAGGCCCCGTGTGGCGGAGCGCCATATTTGCAGGTAGATGTGAATACGGTGTGTTGGGCAGACAGGTGTGACCATGCTTTAGGTTTGCTACAGGGCTCCAACCACACCAAGGGTTCTCTGTCTGAGGTGTTTGAGAGTGCAGACTGTCCTCTTTCTTTTCCAGGCAGCGCCTGTAACTTGCTGCTGGCCCCACTGGAGCTGCTGGGTCAGGTCCAAGCCATGTGTCATGATCTTCAGAGTGGTGTTTGTGGAAACCTTTAGGAGCTTAATAAAGGACTCCTCTCCCTATGCAAGTGCAAGGGGAACCACCATTATCAAGTTTCAGGATGAAAAAACAGACTTTAATAGGCTTCAGAAGTGCTAAATATGTATTTTAAGAGCAGTTTTCAGCACAACTCTTGACTGCTCACCACAGTTCCTCCCAAAGCCATGCTACTGCTCTGTATGTCTAGGAAAAAGAGAAGCACTAGTGAAGAAGACATCTCTCCTCTTGACCGCCTATGTCCTTCCTCTACCTCCCTGCCTAGTTTTGTCCAAATATTGTCTTTCTCTTTTTTTCTCTCTTTTTTTTTTTGTTCTCATTCTAGTTCCATTTTTCTCTGCCATATTTAGAAGTTGCCAGTGGGCCTCATTTTATCTTCTACATCATTTTTCTCAGGAGCTGTAATGCTACTAGCTCTCAGGTTTCCTAGTCATGAAAGAGACCATTTGGGGTGCATCTCATCAAAGATTACAATGAGAAAATTAACATCTTGGGCTGGTGCAATGTGTGTCTGAACACCTGGTTTCTTTGCTGATGAAAAATATTGTCTTAAAACTTCCAGTGCATGAAGGCTACCACTGGTAAACAAGGCGGAACACTTAGCTCCTGTACAGAGCTACTGGTAATAGCTCTGGGCATTTCATTTGCTGTCATCCTCTTGGAAGTTAAATTACTTTGTTCCTTGTCCAATTAGCTCTATAATCAACTTAGAAGAATGTGGAGAAGGAGTGTGCTGCGATCGGGTACAGTCATTTTGTCTCAGAATACACTCAGATTGATCTCAAAGTGGGGCAAGGACCAAGAGATTGTCTCAGAACAGTGGGCAATGATTATATGGAGCTGATCTGACATGGAGCCTGTACAGAACTGGAAGACTTTCTGCATGGAACATGACCAGAAATAAACAGATTAATTGCCAGAAACGTGTAGTTCCTTTTTTCTTGGTTTCTGATTCTACAAAGGATATGTAGGTAGAATAATCCCTCTAAAGATCTCATTCAGTGCATATACAGGAATGGTTCACAGCCCGACAAGTAAGACTTGTCTTATAGCGCCTTTGCAGTGGTTACCAGTCAAGCATTTGCCTGTCAAGGTGACAACCAAAGTCTGAGCATCCAGGGAAGGTTCTTTGATCCATCAGTGGCTCCATCCTGCTCTCTCTCTACAGATGTTTCTGACAGAAATGCCCATTTGCTCCTCAGATGAGTTTTCCCAACCCAGGCATGTGGTGCAAAGATAATACCAAAGGCCATGAGAGTAATCCATAACCCAGGGCAAGCAGGAAATGGAAATATAACGACCTTCCTGCAATGAAGTAGCCAAAACTGCTGGATTTTTTTCAACTTTCAAAGTAATCTGTACAGCAAGGAAGCACAAAACAGGATGGAGTGGGACTAAACAGAACAAAAGTGACCTTCTATTGGTGGCTGAGATAAAACCATGGCATGGGAACGTGAGGCATGGTCAGCCCATCTGGGCTCTCTGGTGGTTGCAACCTACGTTCTCTTTGCACATAGTTGGCAAAAGTCTTACTCAACTCAAGCACACTTTGGGAAGATCAGTAATCATTTTCCTTGTGTTTGCACCTTTTTGGTCTTTTTCATGATCACTTTGGAAGAAATATATATTTTTTTACAATTACCTTCGCATCTTTCTTATGTTTCCCGTTCTGATTTAGGACCGTGTGGTGAGCAGCTCAAATGTTGCCATGTGAGGTCAAATCCAAGTGGTTACAGCTTAGGAATAGAGGAAACATGAGGTGGTTGAGAGAGTTCCATGTTTAAAGCCTGGATATGTCTATGCTTAGGACTACTGTGCCTCCCCAGGTAGAGGTTCCCCAGTGAGTGACAAGCAGCATGAGCCCATCTCAGCAAGCAAATGCCCTGCAGAACAGCTACTTTTTTAATACTCTGGGGGTTCCCATTGACCAGATGCAGCCTTTTGTCCTCCTGCCATATTGCTTTTCTTTAATGTTAGCACATGCCTTCAGCATGGCTGCAGGAGGGGAGGAACAAGCAAGCTGGCTTCTCTCCCCCAGCTGCGCAGAGGCCAGACAAATTGCACCTTTTGCAGGCAGAAATTAATATCTTTCTCCTTGCACACTGCCAAGCAGAAACCTTTACCAATAAATAAATAAATAAATAAATAAATAAATAGCATGGTGATAAGCAGAGCAGGAGCTGTCTCTGTCTCCCAGGTCAGGGAGGTCAATGTGCGTTACATGAACATTGCTGGTGCTTCTGTTGCAGCAAGGCCTAAGCCATTCAAAGCCAGGCTGCATCATCTGTGCCTGAAAATCACTCCCTGCTTCCTGAGCAGCGGATTGGCTTCCCATGACACAGGCTAATGAGAAAGTGTCACAAGTGGTCTCAGTAATAATGTGGTAGCAGAACCCACCCACCCTCCCTATTCCCAGAGCACTTGCGGAGGTTTTCAGGACAGAGGAGGGAAAAAAAGAAAGGGGAAAAAAAAAGATATTCTCACAATTTGTGGTTTTTTTTGCCGTCCTTGCAAAGTATGCAATCAGCAAATCAAAGTGTTGGGATCAAGAGAACTGGAAGCAAGAGACGCATCCCCTGCGTACTTACTTCACTTCCTGAGCGCTATTCCACTAAAACTGTGAGCAGAGTAGAGCTGTCAGCTCCCAAAGGCAGAGCATGGCATATACCTGGCGTCCGCCGTCCTCATCCTCACTCTGTTCCCACTGCAGCTCCAGGGAGGGAGCAGCAACATTGGTTAAACCTTACCATGATTCTGACAGGTCAAAAAGCATCACGGTCATAAACTACCTCCTTCCAGCCTAAGGCTAGGTTTTGCGAGGATCAATTTTCCTTCCTTGCATCCTTCCCGGAGCCTTCATTAATAGCACTCTCTTTCTTGTGAACTCTTGCATTAGCTCTAGTTTTCTAAAGGCTCTCCCTGGAAACAGTGCAGACATAAAAGCAGCGGGGCATGCTTCAACCTGGGAGCGCTCAGCAGCTGGAGTTGCCCCCTCCTGGGTAGTACATTTTGTTACAGAGATTATGAGATTAAGAAGCTCCTCACTGCTGCACTCTCGGTCAGGCCAAAACCCCAAAGCCATGTGGACAATTGCTTTTTGCCTGTGAAGCAGTGGACATGGCACAGCCTTCCTGAACAAGCAATGAGTCCTTGAACAAGGATCGGAGGAACAAGGCTGCCTTTCCAGGAGACAGGGGCTAAAAAGAAGGTTGTTTAATGGCCCTTCTAGCTAACCTGTTTCACCCATTCAACCTGAATTTTCTCCCTTTCAATAACCTACCCTAGTTTGATTTACTATCTGTATATTTTAATAAGAGACAAAAGGCTGGAATACTCTGGTGTCTGTGTAATGGTTGCCGACACACATGGTACACGTTTCAGGTCCTCTGAACATCCTTTTGGACCAGTGCTGCGATGCCATCTAAGTGTCTCATCTGTGTTTCTTTTCTGTGGCATCACAGCTTGCTGAGCTGCTGGTTCAGGGAGGGACTTCACCCCGTCGAGCATCAAAAGCTCTCCAGCTTCCACCATCTAGACTGAAGGAAGCTCTGGCTCTGGGCACTGATCTCATTGCAGACGTGAAATGAGTCACAGCTTCTGACTCCAGAAAGCGAAACCAGAACGTTCTTTGTGTTTAATCCCTACCAGAATTCAGAGTACATCTAGTATATCTCACAAGAAGTTACAGCCTTCAAAGAGAAGAATGAAAGTGCTGAAGACCAAAATGGTGCATTGTCATTATGAGGCACCTGTCCTTTTCAGCAAATGCCTGATTTTGACTCGCAGTCCCATATTTCTTCCAAAAATTAGCTTTTACCCTGTGGTATTTCATGGGTTGGGCATCGACCCCTGCAGAAAGTGGATGCTATTATAAAGCCGGAAGGCTGTTAAGGAAGGAAGTGTGGAGAATTCCTTTGAAAAAATTCTCAGGCATTGGTAAAAAGTTTGTCTTAATTGACTATGGGTGCCATCTCAGAAACAGGACTTCTAACAGAGTAAGAATAGTTACAGTCACCTCTCATTTCTGCACTAGTGATACTAGTCCTGAAGTATTACATACCTGAAAAAGGGAGGAAAAGAAAGAAAGGACAAGGAGGAAACAAGTCAGATCCTCACAGAAAGGCCAGGATGAAATCAGTGACATTTGGGATTCCCCATGTCAAAATTACTTCCACTCTGGTCATCCTTTAGCACAAATAATATGTTAATATGTACAAATCCTTTGGGTCAATACTTACTGTACATCTAATTCTGGCATGGGATTATTTTCCTCCTTTCTGTTAGACTGCAGAAGGACACAGCCAGACAGCGAGTGTCTGCCTGACATCTCTGAACATCTTCTAAGGCTGCGTCAACCAGGGGACATACGAAGCAGAGGCCTTGTGTTCCAGAAGCAGCCCCTCAGCTGCTTCAGGCAGCCACACAGCTTAACCCTGAGCCCAGGCTAGTCTGGAAGAGGCTCTGCAACAGCCTAATAAGGCTCCAGGGCTGACAGCCAAGGCCAGTCATGGGGAAGAACGTCACTGTGGTTTTAAGCTGTTCAAATGCCATACGTGGATCAAAAGTTATGAGATGTTTGTCAAGGAGAGGTCCTAGGGCATATCAGCACTTACTGGGTTCATCTTGTTGGCATATAGATTTCCCCTGCTATGCTTTGGCACGGGAAGGCAGAACTGAACACAGAAGTATTTCAACCTCTGGTTTTGCCAGGTCTGTGTCCTTGCCATTAACTAGAAACCACCCTTAACTAGCATCTGTGGGAGAAAATTGCTGCGAGAGGGAGTCCAGGCCTCGGCGGATTGCCTTCTGCTGCTTCCTCTCTTTCAACAGTGCAGATGTTACTTTCCAGCCGGGTTTGAGAGAGAAGCCCTACTGTTTGAGGATGTTGAGAAGATTAAGGGATTAAACAGGAAGGGCTCCATTGCAAGAATTTCTCTTCCAGCTGGTGCTCAGTCGGGGTAGAAAGTTTTCTGAGATAGAGAGATGCAAATATGTTGTACATATAGATATATTTGGCTCCTCTGATTAATTTAACGTTAATATGGTGTCATTTTTTTTCCTCTGGAGAAAATTATAATAAGATAATGTGATATGCTGTCAGTCTTAAAAGGAACTTAGTAGGGACGGATGAAGTCCTCAAACTACTTTTTTCAGGCTTTAAGTTCACACTCATGACCCTCACCGCTCCTTCCGATTAATTTTTACTTTTTTTTTCTTCTAGTTTTATCACCAGTGGCACAATTAGAAATCTATGGTTGGGTAGAGTAGGTGGACTGTGAATTTTCTCTCCCTTTTCCTGGGTTAACTTGCCTTTCAAGTTATTTTACACATAAAGATATTCATCTGCCTCTGATCTTCATGTACTTTCTTTTGACTTCCTTAGAATACAAAAGTGAATGGCTCAAGTAGTCCAAAGCCCATTGAAGTCAATGGTCTGTGGATATTAGATGCCTCTTTCTTACCATGTATTTATGGGGCAGAGAGTGCAGCACTGAGGGCTGGGTGTATTGGGGAGGAAGAACTGTACCTGGCCTTTCCTCTGTTTGGTGTTAAAGAATTGGCAGTGCACTTTGAAGTAGGTTTAAACTTTAAAAAAGAAAAGCCCTATAATTTTTTTTTTAATACAGTGATCAGGCCCCCTGCACAGTTAACAAGGCTAGAAGAACAAAACCAAAGCTGGACTGACCTACGCAAATTCCCATTACATGGGATATTGTAATGCTGTGTCTCTGTTTTTTTGGTACAAGATCATCTTTTCTTCTATTTATTCCTATGTTTCTTTCTCGTTCTTCCTTGCTCTATGTTCCTTCTTTGAATTTCTCTTTTTTCCCTTCTACTTTCGTACTACAGGAGGTCATCAATGAGGCCTGGCAAGGACATTGCCCTGTTTAAACATCGTTAACACTGTGGGCAGACAACTAACCTAATCAGCCTCCACTCCCTTCTTCCTCCTCAGACTCATATTGCCCTAAGATTCTTTTATCATCTCATGAATCTGATTTACAGGGATAGCAGCTCTCAAAATTGCAAAGTTCAAACTAACTCAAGCAAAATGAGTTCTCTCATCACGAATGATAGGCACCTTGAGGAAGGATTATAAGAGATGTTGCGTTCTCTGTTCAATTTCTGATATGATTACAAGGGCAGTAGTCAGCAAAGGGAGGAAAAATACCACATACTGTCTGTGCAAGTCACTCATGTTTTAGATCCATTTAGCTCTTATTTCATCATAGAAAAGAATCACCAACAGATTCTTTCTATTTTCCTGGTAACCACAACAAAGTCTTTACAGATCCAAGATAAATGTCTTCATGAAACTTGAACTGGGCATGACTTAAAGCAGAGAAGAGGAAGGAAATTCACAGTACTCCCACTGCATCCTTTCTCATATACATATTTTTTAATGAAAATTGACAGACTTCAAACTCTGTTAACACTTAGGTTTTCTGTCATGGTCCATGCTGCTGTAAACAGCAGCAGTGCAATGTTTTCCTCCAAGTCCACCCACTACAGCTGCCAAGTAATAAATGAACTTGTTCTTCATGTTAGTTCAGATTGGAGGCTGCCAGCCTGTGATTTCCAGCCATTGGGCTATCATTTTTGTGTGCTATTACCAAAGGGATTGGTTGCCTCCCACCCTCTCATTTCTGGCCACACCAACCTGTGACTTTGCTCTGGTGACACTAGAGCTCCTACAGCTGGCTTGTGGTGCCCCAAAACTGTCTGTTTTCATTGTTTGTTCATGTTCATTTTGAGCCAGGTTGTCTCCCTGATGTGCCTCCCACGAGGCGGATAGGAGCTTGTGTGGACACAAGGACAGATGCAGTTCTCTCCACTCCAGCAGAGTCACCTCTTTTGAAATCCTCCACCTGGAATGAAGACGCACCCGCAAGCTCCAGGAGGTCAGTGAACACCAGCTCCTGCTGGGTAAATGAAGTTCCCAGAAGGGCTATAGGAACCTGCAGCAGGGGGAATTTTCTATGCAGACTGAAGGATAAACCATCCTTTAGATCGCTCTTCCAAATCACACTCCTTCAGCAGCCATGATAGAGGCAGCACAACCCAAGCAAACTCGGGCTCCATGGAGCACCAGCTGCTGGAGCGGTGGAGCTGGAGCCCTGTGGAAGTCCAATCTTGTGTATGTAAGGTATGTTCTCTTCAGTGCATACATATTCCCTTCTGAAATACAGGCATAAGCCAATAAGATTGCTGTAAGCTGGAAGAAGTTGAAAAGCAGAGAACTGCCTGACAATGAGAACAATATATATTTTGTGGTGGCACAATTCAGGCAAGAAGCAGCCAGCAGCATTCTTCAGAGAAGAAAAACAACTTAATGTATTGTTGCTGTGTTCCATTTATAGTGGCAGTCATGAACACACAGGAGTTATGTGGATAAATGGAAAGGAAACCAACTGAAGGTAGAAAAATACTTTTTCTTGCACAGACAAGTAATTATTATCCTCTCACTTTTATAGAAATAATGCTTTTGAACATGTCACAGCACTGGAAATTAAATATCTTTTGAAGATTAAAGGACATAGATTCACGAGTAAGTTGGGAAGGTTCGTGTAATTTTTCTCTTAAACTTCCCCTTTGCCGCTCAATTACTCCCGTTTTCTTCATTTCAAGCCCCCAAGGATTGCTTTTTGCTGTTGGCTGATAAGGCTGCTGGAGGCCACCTAGAGCAACCTGCTGCTCAAAGGAGGTCTGGTGCCAGCCCAAGATTAGATGACTTGTGGCTTTGCTGTTCATTGCCTGGTGTCTGCTGTGCTTGAGGTGGATCCCTGTAAAGGAGGGCTCACTTCTTACAAACCTGGGAAATAGTGCATTTGTTTTTTTTGCTGTGCTACTTAAATTTTGTGATTTCAGGTAATATAAGTGGTACATGCATGCACATCAGCAACGGAACCATCAATTAAGATATCTCACCATAGCATAAAGTTAATGGGCACTAAGAATATTTATATTTCTCGTACCATACAGAGCCTGAGAGCAACGCTCAGTAGACGAAGCAGTTGATTAGTGCAGTGAATTTAGGTGCTATCCAGAGGCTGTAACAAATCTGTTTGCTGAGGCAGTGTCACCCGATGACTACATGTCAAGGTCCATTGCAATTCTTGGCAAAACTGGAGAAATATTTGAACTGTTGTTGCTGAAATGTGTGCTGAAATGTACTCTGCATGTGCATAAAGAATCCGACTTTGTTGCTGTGTTCAGTGGGATCATGCAGTGATAAAGTGGGATCGTTTTGGCATTTTAGAGTTGCTGTGTGTGTCATAGCACAGTCTTTAAAAGGTCAGAGCCCTGTGGAATAGATGGGCCGAATTCTTAGGAGGTGTAAATCTCCAGAGATTGCAGAGATTGTGATGGTTGCACTTATTTACACTAGGTGAAGATTCTGCTCCTAATCTAGCCAATAAGCAACATGAGTTTTAGTGGAAATGTTTAATTAATTTTAAATAAAAATTTTGTTTTTGTAAAATATTCATATTTTCTTATATATATATACATATATATATATATATTTTGAAGGTGTATTTGTGTAGGGAAAGGTTGGACTTTGCTAACTCCCTTTGCACAAAACAGCACAAGCCCCTACATGGCTCTGTGTGATTATTACATTAACACATCTCTATGGTTACACCACAGAAACCTTTAAGTGTGAATGCATTTTTTTTCCCCTTAAGTACCAAGATGTTCCTGATGGAAAAAAAATGACCTCCTCTTGGTTCCTGAGATAGAGTCAGGGATGTGATTAATGCTGACTGTATTCCACTGTTTTTCCCTGAAGACGAGCTATTAATATTTTCCAGTGATATATGTCCTTTCACTTAACCACAAATGGGTGGTCAGCAAGGTATCTAAACCTACGTTTTCTCTTAAGAAACGTCCTTCACTGTGACTCCCCACACAGGGCCTTTGAATTAATGCCTGGGGACAGGCTGTTTATAATCCAGTGTCCTGTCAGTGACCAGCACTATCCCAAGAACACATGAACGGAGTCCTCATCCCATCCTATTGTTTTTCCAGTCATCTGCCATTTAAAGTGGGTTTTGCATCCTGTATAATGGAGAGAATTTTAGATTTAGATTACTTACTTAAGTGACAATGGCAGGCTATGGAAGAGCCCTTCATATCAGCTGCTGTGTGCTCTTTGATGTACAACCTTGCGGCATCGATTTGCTTAGGCTTTATTTGGAGTTCTATCACTTGGTTGGCCCAACAAGCTGGCTGATGCTTTTAGAAGTATTCATTTCCCTTTTTCTTTGAAGCAAGAATGTTAAAAGAGTGGAAAGATTTTCATTGTCCAGAGATGGGCTTTATTATGCAAATGTGCAACCAAATGAAAAAATATACAAGAGACTACAGCACAAAAACTGGAGAGGAACAAACAAGGATAGTAAGGATACATCAGAGTAAATTAACAGACTTCAAAGCAAAGCTGTACTTCGACTCTTGCATGCCAGAAAGGTGCTATTCTTTGCTCCAGACCAGTCACTTTGAATTGTTATCCAGGATGTATACCTTCTTTGTGACCTTTGTGGCTGTAGGTACCTTAGAAAATGTGTTTTCTTCTACTAACCCAGTCCTGACTTGGCCTTTCCTTTGTGAGGCCTCCTGCTCCTCTCCGGCATTTCTTGCTCCACGCTGCCGCTCGCTGCCTCCTCGCACTCTGTCTGCCTTGCCCTGCAGCTCCTGGGAAATTGCAATTTCCTCCTCTAGTTGCATCTTCAAGGAGGGTTTCACCCCACCTGGCAGCCAGGACAAGCTCCCCCCATGCTGCCACTCATCCTTGCAGCCTCTTGAGCAAAATGCCTGGTCCACAACCTGGACTCCATCCTGCTCAGTGCAGCAGAAACGTGTGAATGGAAGACGAACATGGCATGGAGGTCTTGACTCGGCACTAAGTGTAGTGCTTTTTTCACAATTCACTTATGCTCTTTCTGTCTCCACTCCCCACTCCTCCCTCCCATCCCTGCCCAATATTGTCTATTATAATGACCTGCATTTCTTTTTAAATTATGACTTTAAGTTGCACAAGGGAGAGGGAATCTGCAGCTGAACAAGAGCTTGCATGAACAGGGAGCTGCTCTTCATGATTTGTCCTGGGAGCATCCTCAGAAGAGATCAAGGCAGTAAGGGGACTATGAAGACAGCTTTGAGGAAGGTGCTGTGTGAAAATGGTCCTGAAGGACCTTTCATGATTCGCTTGAATAAAAGAAAATGAAATCTTGAAGTTCTTAATTAGACAAAGCTACTTTTGCAGTGGTGGAAATTTTCCTACAGTAAAAATCAAGATGGGAGAAGTCAGGTTCTAAGGTAACGTTCCTCTGGGGACATGTGACACATATGTATAAGTATATTATATTTATATATATAGAAATGTGTATAAATACCTCAAGGAAGGGAGTGAGGAGGATGGGGCTGATCTCTTTTCGGTGGTGTCCACTGATAGAATTAGAGGAAATGACCACAAGCACCAGAAGTTCCACAGGAACTGAAGGAAAAGTTTCTTAACAGTAATGGTGACAGAGCCCTGGAACGGGCTGCCCAGAGAGGTGGTGGAGTCTCCTTCTCTGGAGATCTTCCAAACTCGCTTGGACACAATCCTGTGCCACGTGCTCTAGGTGACCCTGCATGTGCAGGGGCTTTGGACTAGATGACCTCTGAAGGTCCCTTCCAGCTTCAAGGGTTCTGTGATTCTGTGTAGGCCTGTGGTTTCACAACGTTATGTTTTCCAGGACATTTTCTGTTTCAGCATTCACATTTTATATTTAAGCAATTATGTGACACCAGCACAAGATTACATGTTTTCTGCAGGCAGTGTCATGCTATTTTGCCTTAGTCTCCACTCTGTTTCTGTTTCTTCTCTGCTCCTTAATTCCTCATTCTATGTCCCGATGTTAGCAAGTGAGGTTCCCAGTTAGTGTCACTTTTGCAATATGTACCCTTAAAAGCATGATGACTGTAATTCATACGATCATGTGAACACATGCCCTCAGAACTTCAATAACTGCAAACTCTTGTTGCTGATAGATTTTAGTTGAGAATAGGTTTGTCTGTGTGTTGGTGACTGGATCATTAATAACATCCCAAACAGCTCAGTTTGGTGTTTGTCTTTAAAATCATTGGCAAGATTAGAATTGCTTTTTTTCTTCCTTTCCTTCCTTGCTTCCTTTTCTTCTTTTTTTCTTCCTCTTCTTTGCTTACATGCAAAGAATGGTTTGTAAAAGTCAGATAGGAACAAAGCAAATTTTCTCTATGACTGAGTCCCGTGCTGAGGACTTAAGAGTTCAGTGGGGTTTGTGAAACTTCTTATGGTTCCCACTTGCTCAGTGCAGAGATCAGCACCAGGTGCAGGTTCCCCCAGCTCTGGGAGGTCCTGGCAGCATCAGACCTTTGCACAAGCTTCACAGCCAAAGCCACAAAGTCCATGCAAGAGGCAGAGCCACGTATGTTTTTAACTTGTCCCTTTAAAACAATTTTGCTTTACAATACAGGTATTTTAAGGCACAAGTATTGCTCGCATCTGTTCTAAAACCATCTCCTTCTCCTTCCCAGAGATTGTTTTGAGAGAAAATACAGTATTTCTACCTTTTTGTGATTTTGATGGAAGCAAGGGTAAATATTCTTCCCTTCTTTCTAAAGGGCAAACAGCAAGTGGCTTCCCATACTCAGAAAATCTTCTCGAACCTTCCCTCCACCCCTGCAAGAAGTATAATGTGCCTGTTGCCAGGAGGCCATTGATATCCTCACGAGGAGGGTTTGATAAATTGAAGCACAGTGGTTGGCTTCTTAGAAAAATGCCAAAGAAGGGTAGGTGTCAGGGAGAAACTATAGTAACATGGGAGGCAGAGGCAGAGAACTAGCGATGTATGAGTCCAGACAAATCAATTTCTACCACAATTTGCCATCCTATAATTGCATGAAAATGAAGGTGAGCTGAAAACCTGAAAGGCTTTTAGAATAAATAAATGAGTTGTTTCTTCAGAGGGACTATATAATTTGAGGGATATGGTCTGAGTAGATTAGGCCTAAATTTTCATTTAGTTGTAGGTTGTTTTTTTGCGTTGCGAGGCTCCGTACTAATGAAAATGATATAATTCATTTGTATTTATGTTTTGCCTGTGTGTGATTATTTCCTTGCAGTGTTAGCAAGCTCCAATTGCGCAGTCCATGAGAACCAGGAAAGTGATGGTAGTTATAGTGGGAAAGCACTTCTAGCGTCATGGTGATACAAATGATCATATAAATCAGCTAGCTCACTGACTGATGCGAAATAGTGACAAATAAATAAGATTTATTTTAAACTTAGTTCACTTCAGATCATATAAATTGAATGAGTTATAAATATTAGAGATGAGGACATTTTTTCCCTAAATATTGGTCACATGATGGGATTGATTTTAAAGTGCGTTTCCCTATTCAAATCAGCAAGTAACTCTGCCTAACAAATGACTGGTGGCTTCATTTATCAACACTGTCTGGTATGCCTTTAATCAGCAAACCATCTCCCAAACAGACAGCCTCAAGGGGCAATATTAAGATTCAAATATACAAGTTGGGAGAAGCCTAGATTTAGGTTTTCCACCCTTCTCATTAATATTTGAGAGGTGAAACTTGTACAAACGACAAGCTTGGATAACTATGGCTGCAGTGGTTGAACTTAGACCCTTTTATTCCTAAAGTGTGTTGTCTGTAAGTTTGAACAGGGTTCATTTGAACGTGTTAAGGAGGTTTTGGTCTCTTTCAACCCACAGAGAGCCAGCAGAGCTGATTTAATCTCTAATGCCAAAAGCAAGGCAGAGAGGTACAGTCCTGCTGCTGCTTTCAGAATCAATAATGTCAGCCACTGCACCAGGAGAAGTGCTCATCCTCCAGTTCAGATGTCTGGGAGAAAGTTTAGCTATTCCTGCCTGTCTGACTCTAGTCATCTGAAATACTTTGCGATACGGACACGCGGGACTGATGCCTTATTATCCTGCTTCCTAATGTATCTGATGTTAGAGACTCTGTGTTCTCTGTGTTGACCAGGGTTAATGATCCTTTATTAATTTTTTAGATAGCACTTGAATTAACTTTTAAGCAGGCAAGGCTGGACATAAGACCACAGAAAGTCAATTTTAGCAAGATTTGTATGAAAAATGCACATCTTTGGGGGTTGTGGAATGCAATTTATGCCTCAGCATGAAAATGACAAGCTATGTTTATGCTTTAGGAAAAACAGATGGTTATTGTAGGGTGGGGGGAGAGAAAGCACAGAGAAATGGGCTGTTTACAATGGAGACTTTAAGCATACACATGAAAATTAGAAATATGTGGGGATGAAAGTGAAAAAAATGCTTTGGAAGCCAGTATTCAGAGAAGGGACATGTCATACTGCTACCCAGGTAAATTCTCAGTTCAAATTCAGATCCATTCAGATTTTCCTTTAGAAAGGCATATTTGGTTTCCAAGCTGAGATGCATGGAGAGATGGAAGCGTCACCTCCTCAATGTTTTAAGATATTAGGGCAATCCAAGAAGCTAAAATTGCTATAAGCTACAGCTCCAGGTCAAAATGTTTTGGGTTGCTGTAATTGCTACTGGAATATTCTATGATAGTGAGAGATGAACTGGTTTGATGGGAAAGAGGAAAGCTAAAAGGGTCTTAAGGCATCATCCATTAGAGAAAACATGGGGAGCGTGGGAAGCCCTCCTCATGGCATTAGTCTTACTATTTCATAGTTAGGGAAATTCCATTATTTCTCACCTGATTTCCCACCTACTGCTCATTTCTTTGCCCGTGACAATGTCGAAGTGTTCAGATCTCACGTCCCCATCTCCAGCAAGAGTAGGGGTTTCTTGTTCGGCTTGTTCCTGGTAGAGGTGATGTCAGGACAGGTCATTGCTGGGGAGAGAAAGCTCTCAGTAAGTCCAGTCGTGGTCCCTAACAGCTACCAGATGCATTTCAGGATAGGTGAAATAGGACCCATTTCTGCTGCTCACTCAAGCATTAACTCTCTGATGAGAAATTAAAAGAGTAGCATGTATGTGAACCGCAGAATGCAAGGTGAGACGGAGTTGACCCACTTTCTCTCTCTTCTTACGCCGCACCTCCTAAATCATGCCAGTGAAGATGGATTATACTTTCAGTCATGAGATAAACCTGTAAACTAGTTCTTGTCTGCAGCACTTGTGTATTATAGATCTTGTGTCTCCTGAAAGATGAATAATTACAGTCCCTGGGGAGATACTCTTTGGAAAATGCAGTCATCATGGATTCTGCAGTGTGGGAGAGCTGCATGGACAACGATGATAAAACGAAGAGCCGCCTTGTCCCCAACAGGCATAAAAGTGAAATGGGAAGAAAGAGCAAGTCTCATTAGATTAATGAGTGAGGCTTCCAATTTCTGGACAAGTTTCTGTTTCCCTTCCTTTGATGAAATAAATACCATTTGATGAGACTGCTAAGTACCATCAAATCAAAGTGTGGCATAAACCAATTGCATATGCCTGTATTTAAAGCAGACTTGCCTTAACACAATGTCATACAGAAAGAACGGATCCCTCACAGAATAAATTGAACTGAATTTTCTTTGCCTCTTTTCCTGTTTGGCAGTGTATCTTCTTTGAAACCTTGGTGAATCACTTAACAAAACCTAATGAGCTATGCATCATAAATCTGTAACTTATGTCATGGATGAATTCTTCCCTGTGCATGTGACATTTATCCTATATTTAGAATTTCAGGCATACTCATTATCCAAGTGATACATGAAGAAGTATCTGTAAGAATTCTCTTCCAACATATGCTCCAAATATAATATACAGAGATGCTACGTAGACTCTCTCCTGCTCCAGGAGCCTTTTTGGAGTAAATATTTGAAGCACATATTGTAATGAGTGTAGTGCATAGACAAAGACACAGCTGCAAGGAAAAAGAGCTTCACGGGTACAAGGCAGCTTCTGGGGTAGATGGAGAGTTTCCTGTGCCCATACAATTTTCTGCAGTAGCTTGTATATAAAGCTCAGTAAGTGACACGTCTCTGTCTGCCTCTGTTCAGTGCCCCTGAACCAGGCAATTATCATAATTGGTACTGTTGGCTCTCTTATTGCCACTCTGCATGAACAGTAACGGGCATAATGGTCGTGGAGACCTCTCACCAAGAGATGTCATGATCTCAAAAAGGAGCAGGATACAGTCAAGTTTGTATTGGCTTTGCCTGCCAATAGTATTTGTCATCATACTCTGTTTTACAAAGAAGTGCTTCCCAGCACACATCCCTCTTTCCATGTATCGGCCTGGCATTGATCTGAGTAGAACAAAAGAAACAGGTTTTATTAACTATGCCAGCTACAATGACCCTTCCAGAAAGGTGACAATGTCTTTAAGGGAATGGAGACACTGAGCTTGACATCTTAGAGCAAAAGCAGGGATTCTTTGAGGAAGGCTCACCATTTTGCCTCTGGCATTTGGTCTCAAAGTGGGAAAGGCACTAGAGGTGTCTTCAGCTACCTCATTAAGCGAACACGCATGTACTCTCCCAGGAGCAGAGTAGGTTGTTTGTCACTCTCCTGCTTAAATGATATATTTCAAAGCCAACATCGCTTGTTTCCAACAATGCCTCAACCTTGAAAGGAGTTTCTGTGAAGAAAAAATTGAAAGAATAAAGCATATTCTAGCTTTAGGAAGACAAAAGATGATGAGCATTTACAAAGATTAGAGTACAGACACAATGAGGGTGCTATTCAGGACAAGTATTTAGATTTTTATTACTGCTTGTACTACTGCTACCATCAGTACTTCTGTTATTATTGTTATTATGAAGGCAAACACAAAAGCCCTATGAACATGTTCCCTAGTATACAATACCTAATCTCTCCAGAATGACAGCGATTATACAGAAATGGAAGGGAAAACAGCACTATGAAGTAAAGTCCCATCATTTAAGCTTCAAAAGTCCTTGGGTAGTGACTCTGTGACCAGAGCAAAAAAGCAAAATATATTGCAAGATATATTGATTAGGCATGAGAACATAAAAAGCACATACCTGCTACAGTTTCACACACAGAAACAAAGTACTTGTGTATTTTTTATCATGTTGTATAATACCAAATTGCCTGGACTAGCATTAATAGACTCTATTTGATCTGAACCCTTTCTATCTGCACACAGTATTTAGAATTCATATCAATATCGCATTAGGTCAGAATCAATAACAAAACTCTTTCAACTTGTACTAGTATAAAGAGCAGAGGTAAAAATACAAATCTTTTCATTATACCTCTTAGGATTCAGAGCTCTCTTTTAAGACTCTTAGATCCCTAAGTTCTGCTGCAGCAGTGCAAGCACTGATTTGAAATGGTGTTTCTCCCATTTTCTACCCATGGTCCATTTTAAGTGAGCTGCCCCCATCTTTCTTTAGAAAATGGCATTTAGCCATTCAATATTTTGCTTGTCAGCACTGTGTCATGGGGCAGTGTTCTGTCAAGCAGCTTGAAAAGGGCAATAACTTGCAGAAAGGGAAAAGAAAAAAGGAGAAGTTTAGATCTAGGGGAAAAAAAAAACAAAGGGAGTTTGCACAAGGCATCAGAAATTTGGGAATTTGGGGCTAGTTTTGCACAGTGAGCCTTAAAAGGAGTCCTAGAATGGAGAGATCCCATCACCTTAGTGGTGTGGCTGCATGTTCATTCTGGCTCAGCCCGCTTCCCAGACATGTGTGGGCTGCTGTGGACTAAGTCTGGAGATAAGAGAAGATTGTGTATACTGAATTGTTATTTTATGGGACAATTCTGTTAAAAGGAGAGTGATAGTATTATGGGAAGAAAAATTGGTAGTTGGACTAGCATACGGAAATTTAGTTTAGCTAAATGTGCCTGGGGTCCTCTGAATCAGCAACAAGAGATCCCAGCATTGGCGATGTGAAGGCTAGAGCCTCGGAAGCTTTTGTGTGAGAATTTCCTGAGGTGTGTGAGACAAGAGAAATAGCTTTAAAAATTCCTGAGAGCTGAGAAACTGTGCTCTTTACAGGTGCTCTTCTGTGAGCTGAAATAGCAGAAGCTGTTAGCAGAGCTGTGGGAGATGGCCAGAGTGGCCATCAGAGAGGAGAGCAGCAGGAGGGGAGAGAGAGTGGATAATAGAAGAGGGTCATCCCATCAGATTGATCAGTCTAAATCCAGCCTTGTAACTTTTCAAAAGTTAATTATCTCAAATTGAGAAGGAAGATTACTGTATGAGCAGGAAAGCAACCCCACCAGCCTCCTTGGAAGACTCTGAAATGGTTTTGGCTGTAGTTACTTTGACAATCAGCTACTGCTACTCCAGTTTGCTGAAGTTAATTCTTTTCTCCCTTTAATGAAAGTATTTCTTAACAATGCTTGATGCTTTTTTTGTGAGAAAATGCCCCATCTCATTCTTTTGTTTCTCTGTGGGGACTCAAAGATGTTGCCTTAAGTTTGGGGCTTGCCTCTGTGGCTGCCAGCCAAGTCCTAGTAGAAGAGATAGATACATCTAGCTAGCAGCTGTGCGAATGTAATTATCTGTTATTAGCTGAACTTTTATTCTGAGGGAGAAATGAAAATACTCAACTGTCAGGAAATGCTGCTGTCCTTTTCCATGCCCCATGGGCATGGAATTTACAAGGGAGCTCCAGGGAGCAGTTCTGTGAGGGTGGTCTCCATAAGAGGATCTTACCAGGGCCACTTCTCCACCGACCAGGCCCAAAGGATAGAACTCATTTTGGTCCAAGAATGCTGTCTTCTCCCAGCAAAATCTCAAGATCACAGTGTAGTATTCTCAAGGCACACAGTATTCTGCTCTAATTCTCTACATTTTATTTATCATTGAGTACCTTCCTTGCTTTGAAGCATGCAGTGAGGGACTTGCTTCCAGCAGTGTCCATCGGGGCTCACAGGGGACACTTTGAGAGGTTGCTTTTGTGGAAGGCTGGCTATCACCTAGAGGACTTCGATGCCAGGCAAAGTGCTCCAGTGCACTAGCTGCTCTATGCTGTTTTCCTACAGACTCTACATCCTATAGGCTCTTTCATCCTCAAGATTTTATTGGAGAGCTCCTACTCAAGTGGAATAGAGGCACTGAATTCCTGTTCAATGTGGAATATCTATGTGATGTAGCCTGCTTCATCAATATATAAAATATCAACATGCCAGATGTAACATGACCTGCATTATATGTGAAGAATTAATATTCAGAGGGATACGAAGAAAGGGAGACTGAAGAAGGAATGGTTTTACTAGGCTGGTATATTCTGAAAACTTTGGGATGAGGACCAGAGTCCTGGAGCCACCAAAACTATGTTTCTGGGAAGAGATGTTCTCATGTTTCTATGTCCTCCTATTTAGGGAAGAAGTAGCTGAACATTTTATTCCATTTTGTTCCTAGTAAAATCCTGATTTCTTCCTGCTGTGACAGCTGTTGAACTCCATCCTACTCTGCAGGCATCATCTTCTCCTTTGAAACAAAAGTGCTTGGGTTTGTTTGTGTTTCGGAGGACACTAGGACACCAACTTCCTAACATATTTTATCAAATCAGTACTGACTTGTAGAAATAAAGTAGAATCCCACAGGTAGTCTTTCTATGCTTGATTGTGTAAAAGGCTTTGCTGTATCGTGATGCACCTCCTTGCTCCCCTCATTGAACCTGCCAGGTAAGGAGTATAGGTTGTAATATTTAAAGAGATGTCAGAAAAATTGCACAGAGGCAGAATAATTTTAAATACTGATTTGCCTGTGTGTGCGCGTGCGTGCATGTGCATGCACCCGTCCCCCTTGTCTCCTAGACAAAATATACATGAGGCCTGCTCAAGTGCTTATCAATTCTTTCCACTGGCTGAGCCTGAGAAAATGCTCTTGTAGATTACAGGGTAGAGATGTGTCCTGTGGAGGTAAAGGGCATAAATGCTTTGACTGCATTCTGCATGCATATATTTATCCCAAGTACAGTTACATTGATTGTTTTAGCATTGGAAATCATTCAGCTGAAGAATTCTTTTATCTGTCTGAACACTTAAAATAAGGAACAGTTTTTTCTTTTGGTACAGTTTACTAAAGGAAGATTTTAAGGGAGTAAATATGGTACCAAGTATTTATAGGCGAGGGTCTGCAGAAAGATGTGTAGTAAAGAGTGAATAACACCACCCTGGGGAGCTGCAGGGAACATTAATTCAAGGCTCTTCTGCTGCCTGCTGCTTATCCTATCCCCGGTGGAAATACTCGAGGTCACCGAAGAGGTGAACCCTTATCGCTTCCCTAGAGCACGGCAGTCACTTTGCATCGCTCCACTCCAGCTGGGGCAAGTCCAGAAAGTCTTGGTAAGGAATGTGAGTGTCAGGAGCACCAACCTGGCGGCAGCTGAGTTATTACGGGAAAATGGAGTACGAGAGCTGCGATGAGCCTGGTAAAAGCCAAAGGGGAGCATCATTAAAAGGTGCACTGTTACGGGCGCTTTACAGCTAACAAGAGTGATGCTCCCTGAGGGGAGCAGAGCACTGTCCGAAGCACTCTCTCGCTTGCCTAAGATGGATCAGCCAAGGAGATGCGCGCTAGGAAAAGGGAGAGGTGAGATTATTAGCAAAAGTACTGATTTCAGCTTCACAGAGAGCATCCACAAGGTAATTTATGACAGTGAAGGAAGGGAGGTACATACCGTGGCAAGTGTTTGTATAACAAAAGGCAAAACAGGCATGCTAATATGAAAAATGAGAGATGAGGACATTTCTACATTTCCATAGTTGAGGCGATTTGAAGACACGGCTCATTTTTTATTTTTAGCTCTAACTTCTCTATTAACTCTTTGCAAGTATTTGGTTGCCTCTACAAAAATATCTCTCCTGATTTCTTCTTGTCTGTTTCCCTAGGAAGAGAACCACTTAGACCTCAGTGGTGTTGAGTTGATGTTTGACATGTGTAAGCAATTGGGATCCAAAAGTAGCCCTACACCACTTTGCTGTATCTCTGACCCTCGGGCTGGTTGAAACAAACTGACATCACGTCCACGTACAAAATCATTGCCAGACCAGAACATCTAGAGCAACATTTAGTCTTCACGAGGGTATATATACTGTCAAAAATTGTGATCTCCTCTCCTCTCCTCTCCTCTCCTCTCCTCTCCTCTCCTCTCCTCTCCTCTCCTCTCCTCTCCTCTCCTCTCCTC
>JAUBOD010001001.1:1233081-1273876 GCA_032353885.1 Nothura maculosa
ATTTAAAAGCTTTGCTAGGAATGGCTGTTATTATTGTGAAGCCTCTTCTGCATGTTTAATGTGCTTGGGAGCCCAGCCTCCTTGCCACAGGGTAGCAGTTTAAGAGGTGCTTGCTCCTAGAGTAAGCATTTGGGAGCCCTCTTTGAACCCAGGGAGAAGTAGATGAAGAAAAGGCATTTTTAACCTAATATCCCAGGGCTTTCCTTGGCACAGACAAAATAAAAGAGTTTGAAAAGAGCAGTGGTGGATGCACCATGGGTGAAAGAGCTGCCTTTGGATGAAATCAGAGACGGTGGGGAGATGGGAGAGGGGGAAAAGGGCTCTCCAGAACCCAGGAGGGAGCAAAGCATATCCAAAGGGAAGAAATGTCTGACGAAACAAAATGATAGGTGCTAAGCAGAACACACCGAAACCACACAGAAGTGGAAGAGAGGAGAGGGAGAGGAGCTGAAGGGAATTAGACACAGAAATGACCAGAAAAAAATGTCACAGAACTTGAAGAAATGGTAACATAGCACTGATTCCAGCTTGAGTTTGTTCTCCTAGTAGAGGAGGAAAGCAGTGGTGAGGTAGGCAGTGGTGGGCAGAGCTTTTCTGAGTGTCTGTGGAGGGTCCTCTTCTGTTTCTCCAGGGCCTGGAGAAGCAGGGAGTGTAGACCAAGATGCCGTGTTATTTTTTTCAACCTGAGCGTTGTGTGCGTAACTCTTCCCCAACAAAGCAGGTTGTCTTCCCCACACAACTAATACTGGGAGAAAGATGGATGGAGAGGGAGAGAGAGAGAGAAGTATGCCTGAATAGCAGTCAAGTAGAGCTAGCTAATTGCAGCTTCATGTAATCTCTTTCATAGCTGTTATCGTAACTGTATATATTTCCAGCCCAATTCGTCTATCTTTTCCGGCCTCCTGTCTTTGCAGCTGCCTCCTCTTCTCTCCTTCCTGATGGCTGCAAATCTCTGCTTATCACCCATTTTCATGCTGTGTTTTGTCTGCCTCTTTGTGTTCATCCCTGTGCTGGCTTCTTGGCTGCATGCGTAGGGCTTGGTGGCAGTTTCTCATTGCCTGGATGTTGTGGGAGACTTCAGTATAAGCTACTTGCTGCAGTTCGCATGTGTGACCTTTTGCCTTATTTTGTTTTTCTGGATCATTTAGTTTTACACATGTTCACGCTAAGGACTAGTTTTGCAAACTAAAGTGGTCAATATGGATGTGCAATTGCTATGTGAGGCAGTAAGAATTTAGATGATTATTTATTTATCAATTTTCTTCCTGTATGAATGTATCCATCCACTGCATGAATTTTTCATGCAAACTCCTCTTGAAAAAAACATTCCCTCCCCCCCGGGAAGGATTTGAACTCTTCAGGGAATTTCCCCAAATTCTCATTCTTTTTTTTTTAATTGAACCCCATCATGGAAGAAATGCTCAATCTACAATATTGATTGCAGAAAAACGTGCAGACCTGTCAGTCTCTCTTTTCCCAAGGCAAAACTCTTCTATTGTCCTTTTCTGCCCGAGTATAATCTCCGCAAAGACAGACTTCAAACAGTTAAGCTTCTTCCCATTGTATTGGGACTATATGTAGTGCTCTACTTTACATTCACATTTATCAGGTTTCAAGCTTCAGTGGTAAACTAGCAACGTTCTTTCCTTCATGACAGCTGTTTGACAGCTTTTGAAAATGGATAAAAAAATGGAAAATTACCCTACAGAGGAAACATACCCTTCTCTCCATAGCTCAGGCTGAGACATGGCTTGAATGAAATAACACACTTATTGCATTCTGGGCACTGAACATAGAATGCATCACCTCCCTCTATTCCACTTGATTTGATAATCTAGTACAATTTAGGTCCCTAATAAATCAAATTGTTCGGAAACTTGGTTCACTGCCTAAACCCTGTGCAAGGCTGTCCTATTTAATGATCCCTTTCTTTCTTTCCGTGTTTTATCTTTGGGATAAATAATTCAGCCTAATAAACCCTGTGATGTGCGAGGTTAATTGACACCCACAGTAATTCTTGGTTTCTGTGCAGCACCCATATTCGTCTCCACTCCTCTACCCTCCCTCAACTCCCTTCTTGTCCTGGCTCACTGATCCAGTCACCTGTGTTGCCAGAAGACCTGATTGCTGCAAACGCCACTTCTGTTCCTGAATACGCAAGGGCCCAGGGTCTGCTTACTCCTTCCCTTTCCCCTAAGTGGTTGCTCCAGTGATTTCTGGGAATGCTACAGGGAAGGTAGGCCTAGAGTGAAATATATTAAAAAAAATTCAAAAAAATGCAATGGAAAAATATACTGTGAAAATCCACAGATGTATTATCTGTGTTTATTCATAGGTGATGTGTCCAATTGTAGAGCTGGATGACTACATTCTTATTAATTATTAAATCACTCATATGCTCCTCATCCTCAAACCTGAAATTATTGGGAAAATAAAAAGTAATTGGAAAGGATTTGGCCAATCCTAGCCCTTGTGTTTGAGGGTTATATAATAGCACCTTTACGAGCTTCCTCGCTCTGTCTCTTTTTGCTTTCAGGCTAGCATGCAGTTTATTGGGTATCAATAAAACATAAGAATTACTCCTGGTATAACAATAGCCACCTCTTTGTAACCTTCAGCCTGCTTAGCTCCCAGGAATAGTGTGCTAATGAGGGTGCCCGGGATTTTGGACAGATGCTAGAATGTTATGCTAGGCTGGTAACTGCATCTCCTGGATCAAACACAGTGTCGGGATGACTCATACATTTTACTAATTTATAAGAGCAGTCTTCCTTGAAATCCCAATGTAAATACTATAGCCTGGTTCTCTGTGAGCGAAGGCAGCCTTGAAGTCAACAAAAGTAACGGGCGCTCTGTGTGGAATAACAAGTTACCTGTATATTCTTTTTCATCCCCCAGATGGAATATTTGAATTGTGGGCTTTTTGTTTTGTTTGAAGATTATATTTTTTCCCAGGCACTGTAGGAGCATGAGGGCCACATAGCCTGAAGCAAACCACAGGACACGGTGCAGAACAGCACACAAAGGCAATGATTAGAAGAGCTGAGCCTCACTTTTGCAAAGAGAGAGAGAGGTAGGAACGTTATTGCAAACCTGACAATCTTAATGCATATAGTTCTCAAACTTGAAATTATGGTTCATTTATTGCGCTTATTACTGTTTCCTTTCCTGAAGTGTCACTAAACAGGATGGATATCATATTCTCACCTGTCAGCAGTGACCCCCTGAAGGAAACGAGGCTTTTAGTCAGGCCTCCATGCATTTCCTTTTCCACTTTGATTGAAGAGCTGGTTGCATGCGAGTGTTTCAAACTTCCTTGCTTGTATTGATTTTTGACATCCCCAGGATTAGTCTGTGCAAATAAAGACGTTGATGCACAGGCATGCCCAGAGAAAAAATATCAGATACCCCATTATAATTTCTAAAGTGGGCAATGCTGAGAGTGAAGACAGCTCTAAGGCCTCAGGCTGAAAGATCCTGTTCTAGCTGAGCACAGGAGCACATCCCTAAATTGCTTGAGCAAAGCCATTTTTGCAATTTATTCCAAGCATCTGCCACCTTGTCATGGATCAGAAGAGTGTTGCTCTCCCCAGTGCAATGTCCCCACCTAACCCAAGTCCTCCTCCCAAACATCTTGGCCCATTTCCTAGTTAAACCTCTGGTCTAAGCTAACCATTTCCAGATTCTCTACAATTGGAGGGCAGAGCTATGCTCTGTTCGAGGACAACTCATGAGGTATGAGCGTAGCAACTCATCACTGCAGCTTTCTGCACCGCTCTTGAGATGGGATGATGATGTCCCTCCCCGTGGATTCTAAAGGGAAGGCCAATGACAACCTCAGATTGTATGCCAAATCATCAGCTAACTAAAACTAGGTGAGGAGTTCCCCACCACGACTTTGCTCTCCCCTGAACCGGAGCCGAATCACTTACATCGTGAGCAATGAGCTATCAGCATGGTGCCCGTGTGCAGCTGAGATGTAAAACCTAAAATCCCCAGTCCCATTACTGTCATTAATACCACAAACCATGACAAATTTTTATGTACTCCAGCAGTTTTCCAAGGTAAACAGGAATCTCTTTCCCTATGGGTCTAGTAAGACGACTATTTCACATCGCTCCTCTTTCAACATCCCAGGGATCTCTTCAGTCACATGCTGGACACCAAAGGGGCTCCGCTGTTCCATGGTCTGCCCTCAGCATTTTCCATAGACAGATCGGGCTTCAGCCCTATTTTCCTGCCCTGAGCTGATGTGGGGCTGGATGTCAGGTTGTCCATGGGCTAAAACAGGCCAAGAAAGACCAACCCATACAGCAGAGGGGAAGCAGAATGAAGATGGGCCAAAAGTAGCTTCAGACTTCCTTGATATTTGACAGCACTGCTCTGGGCTTGCTCATCTTCTGAAAATTAGCCCCATCCTGGAGATCATTTGATTAGGAGCTGTCTGGTCCCACCAAACTAACTATTTCAGGGTGTATTTTGCAGTTCAAGACAGAAGCTCAAGCATCCAGGCCAAATAGCCCAGTCTACCCTAGGCATTCACCCCACACACACACATTTCTCATTCTGGGAACGTAGCACCTCTGTGAGATAAACCACAGCCCTTCAGGTAGAGCTGGCTGTGGTTTATGGACAGGTAAATTGGTTCCTTTATACAAAAAGTAAACACAATTTGTCCAAGAAATAAAACATATATTTCCCTATGCAAAAGGTCCATTTAACATAGAGGTCTTGTCATGACCCAAAGCACTTTTAGCGGATCATTGCCATGTTAAAGTGGTTCTTGACAGAGAAGTAGTATGAGTCTGTCTTTAGGAAATGTTGCCAAAGCTCCTGTTTTGGGAAAGCCTTTCTGCCATACACATTTGTAAGTAACACTCTTAGCCTACCATCTTTTCTGCTCATTCTCACCAAAAATCCTTGAAAGAGGACAAATGATTGAGGGTTTCATTGCTCTTACTGATTGGCTGTGGAAGGTGCCCCAGTTCTACAGTGAGGGACAGTGTGCGGGGTGAGGGGTCCCACAACTGAGCCAGGCAATGGGCGGCAGAGCATATGCTTGTTAGCCTGGTAAGTTTGTAAATAAGTCAAATATATCATGACTTCTAATGAATCCCTTCCAATTTTCCTCTGAAAATACATTTGCCTTTCATCAGGATGCATGCACTAAGGTTTTAAGGATACTATTGGTCTCCTAATTTTCTCTACGGATGAATTATTATGACTCAAATATACACTGAAAACTCTGACTTGCTCTGACTGGTGTTTGGAAGTGCTGGTCACATACAATCCTCCCTAAAGCTAATATGGACTTGGAAATGCTCAGATTCCCTGAAAATCAGTCTTGTGTACACACAGATAAGCAAATACTATTAATATTAGCTTGTTTCTTCATAACACGCTAGATGGTTCAGAAAACCCAGGGCACTGAGGAGTCTCTTAACACACATGAAAAAGGCAGAGGCAAAAGAAAGACTTTTTCAGAGCTTAGAGTAAGTTTTTCAGAATTTATAATAAACATGCAAGCAAAAATGGTAAAAGAAAGAAAAAGATTTACAAGTAGAGAATCCCTTTGGCAACTGGGATCTGGGGATCCAAATTCATGCTATTATTTTATGTGTGGGCAAGCAAGAGTGAACTCAATGGAGGGTCATTGTGGTGTTCAGGGGCTGGGATAGACCATGTATGAAGAGAGGTTGAGGGAGATGGGTTTGTTCAGCCTGGAGGAGAGAAGGCTCTGGCGACATCTCAAAGCTATGAGAGACTAAACCCTTCCAAACTTAAAATCCTGTGATTCTCTAAATGGCCTAAGTATAATCAGTTTGTTAGCTGATTGCACTAAAAAGCAGGGTTTACTAATGCCTGAATGCAGATGAAAGAGTCAAAGAAAACTGGGCCAGCTCAGGGAAAAGATATTTCAGCTGCGGGAGGGAACACGCGGCAAGGAGCAGAGTGTCTACCCTCTGTGAGTGAGCAAAGTGGTCAAGCTACAGTCTTTACCAGGAGAAGATTATGTGGGAAGGGAGCAGGACTGATAGGCTTGTGCATAGACTGACACATGCACTTAGTGGGACTTGCATTAAAAAGCAATCCATTCCCAAGGAAAACAAAGAAGGTTTCTTGTTTTGAATGACCAAAGCCTTGACGCTGTTCCAAAGCATGAGCGCAGCATCCGTCCTCAGAAGTCATCAGCAGTCCCAAGTGGCTATTTCTGCTTCTATAAAGAGACATAGAAAATGGTCTGTGAGAGAAAGGGAAAATGAAATATCTCTTAAAAGAAAACAATGTGCCAGAAGCAGCCCTTTAAACACAAATGGTGAGAGGACTGAACTCCATTCATTTTCCAGATTTTTGTGTGTGTGTGTGTGTGTGATTTTGCCCATCTAATACTTTCCCTTCGTTTTTGTGTTTTTTTTCCTCTTGCAATATTGAGTTTTACAGTGAGAAATCATAGAAGTGTAGAGGTTAGAGATGCAAGAAGCCTATTAGATCATCTGCTCCACCGCTCTTTGCCAGCAGAGAATTGCTCCCTGTGGTGCATTTTCTAGTGTTTTGCCCAGGCTTGTTTTAAAAATCCTGAGTGACCAGGCTCCCACCAGGTCCCTTGGCAGCTTTGCTACAGCTGAATACGTCTTGAAAGATTTTCCTGCTAGCCAGTCTGTGGTTTCAGGTTGCTAATTTCACCCCATTTGGCACTTAGGTGCCCGTGTAGCCTTCTAAATTGTTTCCTTCCCCTTTGGCATTTGGGTCTTATGGGTATATATCTGCTTAGCATGGAGCATATAATATGGGCTCACAGAGAAATAGGGCTGAAAGGACCTTTACTGTTAATATACATATTGCTTTTAAAGCTGCCTTGTAAGGAAACTGCTCTAGATTCCTGAAAATATTTATTGTTTTCCACAGTCTTTGTTCCAGTTTGTCCATGCAGAGCAATATCCCCAGCTGAATGTATTGTTCCAGGTACATTTGCATCAAAATGATGTAGAAAATAGGTTGCTATTGCCTCTGATATAAATATCAAGGCAAGTGCACCCTAAAATTGCATTGGTGTTTTTACAGTTAAGCTGTAATATGCACTTATTTTCAATTACTCACCCACTCTCATCCCAAAGTCTTACAGTATTCCTGCTAGCAGTGTGCTATTGATTACAAGTGTTTCGGAGGACTTTGCCTTAGGTAAGTTTGCATGTTTACAAGTGGGAACTCATTTTGTTGTGTTTTTTTTTTTTTTTTTCCTAGTAATCGCTCCAATCTCAATAGATCGCTTTATGTTATTTTCACATCCTGACTTACACTTCAGCTCCTCCCAAGTCAGGATCATCTGTGAGAACTGGTTGTGCATGACTTACATTCCCTCTAGATTATTAATAAGGATATTAAATTGCACCATTTCGGACACCAATAACACTTTTTTAGATGATTCTGAATTTAACTACTGTGTTGCCTACATCTCTCTCTTTCTGGTTCAGATTTTCTTTTCTCCTGGAACTATGTGTTGCCATTTGCAGCTATTGCTTATTTTTCCAAATTCATTTCTTCAGAGCATTTTTCATAGACTCTTATGTTTTCGGGGCTAATTTACGACTCTATTTCAGGACGATAGGATTGGAAGCAATCTTCTGGATCAATGAATCCAGTTTCCTATTATTTCAGACAGCTTTGCCATAAAATTCCATTTAAAAATTAATTGAGCTCCACTTTGATGAAACTGTAAGACCAGTTAAGTTTTCTGTTCCTGCTTTCTCTACAAGGAGGCCATGCCCAAGCTCTCCTACTATAATAGATAAATCCTCCTGTTTACTTCTGAGCAAAATTTGTGGTCAGTTTCTACCGTTTGTCCTTGTGCCAATGCAGTCCTTAAGTTTCATTAGCCCTTCTTCCTCTCGGTTGCTTCCCCTTTTCCTTTCTCAGCGTATTTATAGATGATAATCAAATCCCCTCTCAGGATTTATTTTGTGAGGATAAGCATGACAAACACTTTCCCAGACTGCCTGATACAAGCCAGTGTGGAAACAACTGGATTAGCTCTTAGCAAGCTGTCCCAGCAATCACGTTTTGCATAGGCTGAATTATGCTGCCTCTTTGCTAGACAATCTTTTCTAAAGAACTTGATAGCTGCAAGGACATAAATTTATGGTTCACAGCAGCATAAACTTCTAGTCTTCTATAGCATGATTATTTCTATTCCCCCATCATCCTAACAGCCCTTCTCTTCACCTGGTCTCATTTTGAATCTCCTCAAAATTCAGGAACCCGAATGATTACAGCCATGTGCAGAAGTGCGGGTGAAGTCTCTGTTAGGGTCGTGTCCCACCATGCCGGGCCTGTCATGTGTCAAATGGAAATAGCTCAGATGACGTGTCCTATTCCTGGTAATGGCTAAATGAGTCCAGGCAGCTCCCGTTCCCCTGACGTTTCTAATGAGCAAGCGTCGTCTTCCAGCTGGTTTACGTTATCGGTCTTGTGAGTGCAGAAACTTACATTGGCACTTCTTCCTATTTCTGTACGCCCACTCCTTGAGTTAACACAGACCTTCAGCCAATCTATTCCTCTGGACGCTGTCCTGGTCCCCTTCCCTATGGTAATGTCTCCCAGCTTCTAATATTCCCACTGTGCTTGGCTTACTGAATTTCCTGTTTTCCCCAAAGTTTGTTTTATTCCAGGGTTCAGTGCCTCTGCATAGCTCCTTTTCAGGACCACCTTTAATGCAGACAGCTTCTTTCACTGTGGGTCCCAGCCTACTGCTGTGGCTGTTCACGGCTGTTCATGGGTTGTAAGAATCAGTATCTTGGGGCTTCTGTTTGTATATTTTTTTAATTCTCACTTTTTATCTCCTAAATTCTTCTCCATCCTATGATAGAGAAAACCATTTTTCTATAAGCTCAGAAAGTTGCATATTTGGAATGGTCCTGCTTTTTTTTTCTCCTCTACCTATCTTTTGCAGCTTTTAGTGGTTTTAGTAGGATGTGTTTGTAAATAAATTCTTTTGAAAAGTATCATTTACAAAAAGGCAGTAGTTTCCATTAAAAAAAAATAGGTCGCTGATTTGGTTACATTACTCATTTAATAAGCATGGTTGTAAAAAAGGGAAGAATTTACTACTCATGAACAGTTAATAATTAGTATTCATGTTTGTAGCTATCTATGAGGGCAGGGTAGGAAAATGCTAGATTCTATTATAGAATCACATTGACTCTGGTATAAGAATATCCTGTTTTGACATTTTTGTAATTAAACAGTGATTTTTTTTGTTGTTGTTTTGGAAGCCTTGTCTTCCTTTGAATGATTTGATTTTGTATTCCACTTTATATTTGCAATAACATTTCTGAAAAATAAAATCAAAATGAAGTGTTACTCTTGCAACTAAGTATTCTAATCAACCTAAAATGAATCTTCAGAATGTTTTCTCAGAACATTTCGAAGCACAAGGGTTTCATACTTAACCACAGTGAAAACTGACATCAAAACCTTGAAAGTGAACATTAAACAGAATTTCTCTTCTCTATACATCAACACACAAATGCTCAACAATTCAGCACAACCCACCATAGCTAGCCCTGGCACAGTTTTCTTACTTAAGATCTGAAGAACTAGAAAATAATACTGGAGACTTTCTGCCTGTATGTCTAAGCAGATTCAGTTTTCTGCCCTGGGATTTACAAAGATTATGCAGCCACACATACCATTCTGAGGGTGGCTTTCTGCAGAGCTGAGATGTTTCTTTTCCCAAGATGAGCTGTCAACATGTTTATCTGTACTAGTCTCAATAACAAGCGGAATGAGTAAAACTGGTCAGATGTCAGGAATATGTGTCGTGCAGCCCAAGTCCAGGATACAATTCAACATCTCTTTTTGCAAGAAGCTTACCTCCAGGTTCATTTCCACCCGTAGCTCATCGGTTCATGCATCAGCTTCTGGAAATCAAAGCCTTTCATTCCCAGCTCCTAAGTGTTCCCATGGAGGAGACTATTTGCTGAAGACCTTGATGATGGAAAGAAATCTAAAGTACTCCTGATGCAAGAGGTCATTGAAAGGGTTTTTTTTTTCTTTTTTTTTTCTTTTTTTTTCCCAAATGCTGTTCTGGCACAAAAAAAAAACTAGTCTGTTTCAATAAAGAAAAAAATAATGGGATCTAAGCAGCCAATTCATTTCCATTCCAAACCATTCTTTTCCTGGAAAATGAGAGAGATTAAGCACACACAAACACATAGTGCTCTTTTAAACAAAAGCCATGAGAAAAGGCTTTTCAAGTGTCTTTATTCCCTCTTCTCTCTCTTTTACTTTTTTTGTCTCTCTCTCATGTGCCCTCTAATGTTACAAAAAAGGGCTTCTGCTCCCTTCATCTTTTTTTCATTCTACCTCATGTTGACTTGAAGTTACAATAGACTAATTTGATCATTCTGGTTTTAATAGTGACCCCTTTAAACATGAAGAAACTAATATTAGTGCTCCCAGAATCCCTTCATGTTGGAACAGCTTCTTCTCTGTGCATGGCAGAGGGGTCCATCCCTGCCAGCTGGTGCCCACAGGGACAGCTGAGAGTTGGGCATCATTCCCCTGGATGCACCTGGTGAGCATTGCCCTGGGGACAACAATGCTCATCCCAAAGATGAAGCAAGGAAAAGCTCCTGGTTCTAGCCCTGATCATTCCACTCTTCTCCCTGCAGCCCCGTTGCAGCTTGTTCCCATTGCACCCAACCTAGTGGGGCTCTGAACCCAACTGGGCTCACAGACCTTTAACCACCTTGCTGTTCCTTGCTCCTTATTCTCTCCCTTTTATTTTTTTTTCTCTTAATCCCTGGGAAAAAAATATGGCAAGGAATTGGCTGAAATCTGGGCTTTATCTTTCCCCTCCTCCTTCCTGTTGGGCGTCTTGGATAAAGCCAGGCTGTGAGTAATGGGGAGCAGAGTTCAGATAATTTGTAAATGTCCTGTAGTGACAAGTTTGACTTAGGTCTCCAGTTTCCCTTGTTCTACCACTCATGCAGCTGCACTGCTGCCTGCAGACTCCCAAGGCCTCTGAGGTCCATCCTGTAGCCCTGAAGGAATCCATCCGGGTTGGGCTGCACAGCCACCCACCGCTCTGGAGTAAGTTGCCTGACTCACTGGAAAAAGCCATGCAGACCTGCCAGGTCCATTTGTTATGTTGGAAATGACCTAGGGTAGTTACTGCACTGCTAACTGCCCATGATCCATTTCCTGTTTTACGCATTCATCTCCTGCCTCTGCTGCATGGTATGAGAGATGCCACGCACATCATTTAGTGCCCAATACTTTGAACTTGGACCTAATGTGTAGGGTGCTAGAGATTTTGATTAGATTAGAGATCTGGATCTGTTTCGGATAATTTCTGCAATCATTTTCACCAAATCATCTTGCTGCCTGCAGCGACTGTACCTCTGAGTGAAGGGCATGAAGAAAATGTGTATGACTCAGGGCAACGGAGTTACACTGAAGGGAGCTTTGCTACAGATTAGTAATGCTGCAAATTTGTATTTTTCTTTTCAGTTTTGAAGAGAAAAAGAGCAACAATAGTTGATACTGAAATGAAGTTACAAGCCTGAAATGTAAAGGAGTGGAAACATCCATGTCTTTAAGAGTGCTAGCACAAATCTCCAGCTGATGCATGAGAGGTCAGCCTTTGGATGAGGAAGCGTTGACCTGAGCTGCCCCTGAGCAACACAGAAGGGAACCCCAGAAGCACATCGGGTCCCTCAAGAAGTGCAGATAGCTGCGCAGAACCTGGTTCTGCTAGCACCTTCAGCTCCCACTCTTAAAGAGAGTTGGGGACTTGGAGCCACAGGGACAAAGACTGCTTGGGCTCCTGTGGCTGCTTCCATAGGGAGCTGTGCGTGTGCTGAGCCGGGCTTGCTCAGGACGTGGCTCCCCCATCAGCCTTCTGCTCAAACCCTGGGCTTCAAAGTCACCTTCTGGGCTAGTACAGGCTTCCCAGCTGCAAACTTCTATTCCTGATTTTCTAAGCACTTGCAGATCAAAGTTCAGGTTTCCTCTCAGAATACTCAAGCACTTGGTCCTGTATTTGCTTCATCCTCTCTCCCCTCTCATGGAAGTTAATAATGGGGTATTTGTACTTGTATGGCTGCTCCAAAAGCCAAACACAACAAGAACTGACTCCATTGCTAAACTTAAAAATAGCACTTTGATAAGCCAAACTAACTAATGGCCTGTTATCCCCCGCAGGCCCATTAGTCCCTTGGCCTGGCAGGGAAAATGAACAAGAGGGTAGATGATACTATCGTGGGGAGGCAGCTATCCCTTATGCAAGCGGCTTTTAGACCCGAGCACATTCACTTAACATATTTATTTTCTTAGACATTCTATGTTTCTGTGTCTCCACTATTATGACTTACATATGTATGTTGGCATCAATTTTGTCTTATCACCATTGCCATGGTTACCTTATCATCATTACAGTTTATATGTGTTGCTATAATATTATCATGGATGTCTTATCAAAAATCCCTAAAGCAAAATGATCCCAGACTTGCTTTGTACACATCCCAAACTACTAAGCAATGATATCTTTATGATCTGTTTCGCTGCTAAAACAAAGTTGGCTCGTATGTCTCTGCTGACATAAAGCTGTTTTGTGCTTTCTGGGTAGAGAGCAAATTACTCCATGTATCATCTTCACCATAAGCCACTTCCTTAAATCAAATATAAGAACTCCTACTTAACTGGGCCTCTCAGCAACCTGACTTGCTTTTATTTGCAATACTACATTGCTAAAAATCATGGTATTGCTGATATCTGCAGCAAGGCACAAGTTGGCCTCTGAACGACCAGAGAAGGCTTGGGAACATCTCAAAGCCCAAGACAGTGCAAAATATGAGTTAGGGCCAAAGAAGGATTTGCCAGAGTGTCCAGCTATTAACCAGAGCAGTGAAGAAAGGGCAAACCAGATGTTATTATCCGGTTTGAATCCAAACTCTGTATCATCCATCCAAAAGAGAGATAAATGAAGAATCCTGGTGTGGAGATGCAGGAAAACACCTGTAACTCCACTCCAGACGGGGCTATAAGTGAGCTCAGCTCTACCTAACAGCTTTCCCATTTTGTTTATCTTTATTCTAACAACAGCGCCTCGCTACATTCACTAGCAGAGGCTTTGAAAATGTTGTGATAATGAATGTCATTATGAGGTTAAAGTACAGGGGTGTGAAGACAGTGATTCATCACTGAGGTAAAAAAATAAAGATTTTTTGGGTGATACATTGCCTAGAGGCACGACTCAGGGTTTATAAACAAGAAGTTATGTATTGCTTGCTCCACAGCTATAATCTAGTATTACCAAAATAGAGAATAGCAAACGCACTTAGGTTTTCTTAGAAGAATTCTAATGAAGAGAGGAATCTTTTAAAAATACATATAAATAACAGAACACGTAACGGCAGAGGACACAGCTAGAGTAGTACTGATTGTAGCAGTGAAACTTTTTATCTTAAGCTAAAGATAACTGGGAGTTTGTTAACTGCAAATAACTACAAATACAGTAACCTGGCCATCTTTTTAGGTGGAAGTGGAACAAGGAGATAAGAACATTATGATGCTGTAAATACAGGTATCGTAACCATGTTTATCTGAAGGCTAAGCAGGGCGACACTTCTTGCCTCATATATTCAATTAAACAGCAGTACCCAGAACCAACAGTGACTCCATCATCCCACTGCCCCAGCGTGGGGCAGGGAAAGGATTATTAGCGTGGCAAAATCAGCAGGAACGTTTTGGGATTTGCTCTATCCAATGGCAGCATCTAGAAGGATTTTTCTCTGGATATTGGTTATAACCATTGCAGCTTTGGGGTGCCCCAATGATGTTGGTGTGCAGAAAGAGGCAAGTGAACTCCCCTCTTGCACGAGGTTGTGAATTGATCTGAAGGCGATATGAAGGCAGAGAGTAACCTGCAATCCTACAATGAGAACACAGAAAGTCATTCCACTATCATTCCTTAGTGCCATGTGGTCAACCTGCTGCTGCTTGGCAGACTCGCAGTTCTCATACCCAAGTGCTGCATGAACAGTAGCAATATGGAAGACAGACTTCTGGGGAACTTCACAACTATTTCAGATTTCACCTTTTCCTGTGAAGTCCATAAAATACATGTTAGCAATGAGAAGTGCCCTATGGCACCACTTAGTTCCCGTAAAATACAGCTGTTTGTCTCCAAATGTTTGCATCACTTATTGGTGGAAATGAAAATTCAAAGCAAAAGATGTTTTGAAATAAGTGAAGGCTTTATATTCTTTTATTGTTGTATGGAGTAGAAATGGGATTTCTCTCCTGGGGATATGGACTTGATGGAATTTGTAATTCTTGCTGGTCCCTAAGAGCTGTTGCTGTACATGTCTCCTATGTTTCTGCTAGGTCTAGGCTGTCATGAGATGGATGGGTGCTAACGTGCTTTCTGTCCTGGCTATTTGGAAAATATGCCTTGCAACCTGACCTGGAAAGCTTTGACAAATCCCACAACATAATAACTGAGTTAAATGCAAATTACTTCATCGTTTATGGATTTTCAAAAATGCAAGTGCGTTTATAAACTGATTGAAATAGAAATAAACTCATTTTCCTTGCGTGCTACTGAGCTTTAGCAACTGCCTGGTGTTTGTGCTATCTGCGTAAAGGATTACATGAGGTTGCCCATGGCTCAAAGATCAGCTGCTGATGGTGACCGAGTGTAGAGCCTGTTCTTTCCTCTGCACCTTCTCCAATCAGTAACAGTAAGAAAATATAGTTTCATAAGGCTGTCTCAGAAAGGTAATGCAGGGCAATGATGTACAGAGCGGCCAAAGTAATTTGAAATACACAAGCACTTGAGTGCTTGGTGCTTTGGCTTTGGATCATGATTGACTTCATAACATCAGCATGGAATTTATTAATGTAACTTCCTTTTGGTTTTATTCTGGGTTGTATGTAGGGAATGTATGGGAGCTGTGGAATGACAGGGACTGAAATTACCTAAAATGGTGCATAAAATCTAGAACCTTCCATTTGCAGAACAGGATAGTGCTCATGACCATTACCAGATACAAACAGAAAACCATTATGTGGTCAGGTTATGCTGTAAAAAACAACTGTTTGGAGGAGAATACCTGTTGGGATCAGCTGGGGCCAATGCACTATGGTCCTGGCATGTCTGTGCCACTACATCCTGCAGCCAGGAGCCTGTTTAACACACATCTGTGGCTCACATGACATGTGGCCATGACTGTGGTTGCAGCATCTCAGCATGGTACATGGGGACTGCTCTCTGTACAGGCCTTGCTTACTTGTTAAAAATTAACTTTTTGCTCTGTTTTATACAAGTCAGTGACAGAAAGTTTTTTGGCAAGTTTCTAAAGGTAGCCTTCTGTGGGATAAATTTGGGGCTATTTCTTGTGTTCATTAAAAATAAAAGGGAAAGAATTTAGCACCCGGGATAATAGCATTTGTCAGCTCCATTTACTGGTTGCTTAGCTCAGCTGAATTAATGGCTGCCAAATGGGGACACCTAAAAGGACCTTTTTTTCCCTCATCTCCTTTAAAAGTGCTATGTCATTAGGCATACTTAAAAATCACAGGTAGAAAAAGATCATCTCATCTCTCTACTTTGACCCCTTGCATTTACAGAATTCCTTTTTTATCATTCCTACCAGTATCTTATCTAAGATGGTCATACATAGGCATAGGATTTTCTTTGAGTCAGACAAATGGTGGCCTGTCTACTTCCCTGTCTAATCATCCTTATTAACTTTTTCTTGAATTTAACAATTTAACTTTGCAGTTTAACTATCACTTAAAAAATAAAAAAGAACTTATAGCAAATGCTGTTTCTAAAACTACAGATGAAGCACAGGAACTTTGGACAAGGAACATAATAGCCAGAAGGAGGGGGAAATGTGTAGGGCAACTTCTGCCCTGCTTGATTAAGCAGGACTTCCACTGACTTCCTGAAATAGATGAGATCCTGATAAAATACAGCCATGATTGACTGTTGTGTTATCTGGCTGCATTGTAGATTTTTAAATGAGTAAGAAAACTTGCCAGGCACCTAATCTTTCTCAGAGGAACAGCCAAGAAAGAAAAGAATTATGCTATACAGTTTTGAGAGTTATAAACTGCACACAGTAAATGAAATCTTGATCAAGCACAGTCCAATGCCCGTGTCATTGTAGTGGACATTTATATTTCCTGATATTGGCTGTCTAAAAGCCTTAACTAGTAGCTTACATCCTTTTATTTGAAAGCAAAAAGAGAGGGATAGATGCAACTCCAGAAGGAAGGAAGGGATTGAGCCCAACCAAAGCCGGAGGTAGGGAAAACCGATGGGTTAGACCAGTTTCTGGAGGGACCCATGGCTCTTTGGTAACAAGAGAGGAAGACTAGGTGAACTAGGGCAAAATAGTTGCTTTTTAGTACATAAATCTGGTGATGAATCCCAAGGCCTTAACTTTTTTTCTTCTTTTTTGCCAAAGAAAGAAACGAATGACCGGACTTGTTTGCTATTGATAGAAATATCTAAGCTCTCAGCATGCTGTAGCAATCGCTTGGCAATCATACATAGGAGCTGAATATGTGGATGAGGAGACTCTTGTATCAGTTTGATCAAAGTCTCCATCTCTATATATTGGTTGTCCTTGAGGTACAACTGCAGCTGATGAGAATTCACCAGTCTCCACTCAGCTTCTGCCTCTTATCCATCTCCCTTGTCTCACTTGCTCTTCATGAGGTGCCAAGTTCTTGGCAGCATGAGCCAAGTCTTCTTCCCTTCACATCGAGCTGATGGATATTGAGGATGTAAATAAATAGGTAGGGTCAAATACTTCTTCCTTTAGCCTCAGGAGGCCTAATCCAGAGCTGATTGATATCAGTGGAGAGGCTCAGAGTAACTTTGGAAGACCTTGATTCGAGACTAGATTGTCTGATTCTGCTGAAGGGCAGAGGAAGAGTACATCTGTGTGGGATGTGCAACTGTGACACCAAAACAATAAGTCCCATTATCTGTCATCTTGGATTTTAAAGAGTCTCTTTAAAAAGACTCTCCAACAAAATACTAAATTCTCCTACTATGAAAAATCCTGGCACGAGATCTTTGCCTCTAAAAGCATTTCTAAAAGGATTCATTTTAAAAAACAGAGAGAACCATTATTCTCTGACCTCTTATTGTGAAGAAAGCACACAATATAGATTAAAGTGTTGTTGTTTGATCAAATAATGTACTTCAATGTTTGTTGGGCAAAGATTTTTCAAAATACAGAAAAATATCCTTTGATAATGCAGTGTCAGACCTTTTGATGAATTACAGTATATTGCCCAACTCTGACTCCTCCTGCTTAGTGAAATGGGCTTGCATACATTGTGTAGGTTTGATATTTCTCCTTAGTTATGAGGACAAAAAGGAAAGAAAGATTTGTACTGGCTGTGAGGGCAATTAAGACCACATTTATCTAGCACAATTCCATTCAGATTGCCACAAATAGAAGGTAATTTGGTTTTGGAACAAAAGCAGTCTGTGCTTATGAAAACAAAACATGCTGGTGTTATTAGGCAGGTGTCTCAGAAAACCCGATGGGAGGCAAACATAAAAATTGTATAGGATGGAGTGAACGCTACCCGCGCAAGAGAGAAAGTCCTCCTGTGTGCTGTGTCCTCCCCAGGAGTGAGGGTCTCCTGGTCCCTACCAGCTTGCTCGGAGCCATCAGATGCAGCAGGACTCACTAACTTGTGTGAGAGGTCTGCAAGTTAGCTGTGTGTTAAGCACTTGCAGGTCTCTGTGTAGAAGGGGAAAGAAATAACCACTTCCAGGGAGCCATTCATGCACCCCAGGGAAGGAGTTAAGAGAGCTGAGATGAATCGTGGTGAGGAGCTGCCTGCTCCTGCCCACTGATGATGACACCACATCTGCAGTATGGGCAGTAGCTGATTGCCCGTATCAGAGTCAGTGAACTTGAGCAATTTAATGACTTCAAACTACACCTAAGACCATGAAGCCACCTGCCTAATGATGTTTTAAATGAGTGATAGGCAGTTTGGGGCTCAATGAAGATCCTATAGTGAGGAGGCAGCGTGGCAATAAGACTGACCTTACTATTCTGGCAGCTGGTAATGCCTTCAGCTCATCCCCATAGCTTCTGTATTTGTGTTAGCCACAGTGATCAGCCTCTGAAGCAACCCTGTTTGCTTTAAGTGGTGTGAACATAGGAAGCAGTTCCCTTACCTGCAGTTTCAAGCCTTTTATTTTATTTATTTATTTATTTATTGCAGCCTAAATTCTACCCAAAGAGACTGAACAGATTTCTTGGAAAATCACACTGCAGTTTATTCCACTTGGAACTTTCAGGCTTCCGCCACACTCCCTTGGAGGAATTCTTGTTTTCTTTTCGCCTCCCTTTCAGAGCCTCCCTACCATGCCATTTTCATTAAGACACCCCAAACTATGCACCCTAACTATCCTACTGGTTTGTAATTTGGGCAGCAGCCTCTCTTGGTTCAGCTAGCATTGAATAAAGGGGTATTTAATCATTGTTTTTCTTAAGCTGTTATTCTCTACAGTGCCTTCAGTCAGGTTCTTGGTTGAGATTGACTTGCTAGAAATAACTCAAATTCCATCATAACAGTAAAACCACCAAATCCTTTTCTGAATCTTACTGAGCTCTTGGCTATAGTGATGTTGCAGCATATGTAAGATCTGTGCATAACAAACCACACAAGCACATAATACTATTTTTGTAACCCTTCCACCTCTTCCTGCCACCTCTGCCTTGGCTTGTCATGCTTACCTGTGCTGTGATGCTTGAACAGAAAGAAAACTCTTTAGGTCAGGGACCTGTCAATCAGTTAATTGTTGCTGTTGCAGTAACAATGATTGTTGCAAAGTGCAACGCACTCTTAATAGAACTACATAAATAATGAATGAGATTTGCTTCACGGGCAAATGCCACTTGTTTGAGTTTTTCCTTCTGCATATCAGAGTGGGTTGGGACCCACTGCATTGGAAGGTAAAAAAAAATACAGATTACTGTGATGACAATTTCATCTGTTGTAATCTACCTGTGACAGGAAGGGTAACACTGTGACCTTCTATCTATTAGTGGTAAGATTTCTTTGCAACAGCCTCTCCATGGCTGCAGGCAAAGTGAATTACTAAGCCATTAAGATGGACACTGGGCCCAACGGTATCCAGTTTTACTGCAGTGCTGCTTAGATAATCAAGTTTCATTACATCAAAGGCTAGGCCAGACAGTTATCAGCATGGATATTTTTCCTGAGGTAAGACAACTAATATTCCATTTTCTTCACTTAGGGATTTTAAAGAATTCAGGCTAAAGCTAACCGCAAAGACAGGTGAACGAGAAAACAGAAGGAATATAGACTTTTAACATAGCTATTTCGCTAATAGCGTATTAAGGAAGTTGGGTAGATAGGTGCTCTATCTCCCTCATCATTTTTGACTTCTTCTGAGCACTTACTATTTCTCTATTAATTTCAACCCTTATCCCAGTGTAACATCTGCCAGTTCCTGCAGAGGAAGGCCCGCTGGCATGGCAAACAGAGGGAAAGCAGAGAGCAAGCACAAGCAGCCTCAGCAACCTCACCGCAACAGAGACAGAGGCACCTTGCCCTTCCTCAATGCACCGTGTCCAAGCGCCCCAACCTCGGTGCAGGTGGTCCAATACCAGTCACACCAGGGCCAAGAGGGCTCATCTTTCTAGCATGATGGGAGAAGAGTGTGATACCTGAAAATGGTCAACTCTGAGAAGTGTCCACGTTCCCTTTGTGTTTGATGTCAACAGAGTGTTCTTCTGGCATTAATAAAAACAACAGAAGACCATCCATTGCATCGGCTGGCATTTCTGAGTCTCTTGTATTCTTAGACTGTCTTGTCTAGTCTGTCTGGGACATGGTCAGTGCCTCTTGCCAGCTGTTCATTTTCCAGTGTATCTCCCATCAAAAGTAATGCCTTTGTTTTATTCAAGTCGTGCTTATTTCATGATAGAAAGAATTATTTTTTGCTTAGCAGCTGCCATGGAAAGCAAAAGCTCTATTCTCTTCAGACAACCTTTTCATGCACAGCACTGCTCAGTCTGCCACTGTGGCAGCTTGTGCAGCTTGAGTGGCTAACTTTTGTGGGTGGGAAGATTTCCCAAAGAGCTGAGGGAGGCAGGCAATTGCAAGGAGCTCCCTCCTGGTTTGAGCACCCAGCTTTGAGTTTTGTAGTTTCTCTGTCAGTCAGCTACTTCCAGTGGATTAACAAATTGCTTGCTCCTGCCTCTCCCTCCTGTCTTTCCTCGTCTTTTCTGTCAGTCTGGGAGCTCTTGTAGGAATTCCAGCATGGAAATCAGAGGAGCCATCATGTGGTTTTCGAGTGACAGCAGTTGCTGCCCAGCCTGCAGCCTGGCTGACTCCAACTCGCAGATCAGTAATGTCTCATCTCCCCTTGTGCTGTCCATTGCTGAGCATAATTTCTCCTCTAAGTACATACAATAGTGCTTTGTGAGAAGGAGATAAACTCTTCCTCCCCCTACATGTTTACTATAGCTTTAGGACTCATCCCTGTGTGTACTAGCAAGAGATTAAAAAAACACAGGCATGAAATATAAAACTGTTGAAACTCCTGGCTGATCCAGAAAAGGAGGTTTAATCTCTCCCCGCTCTTTCAGCCTCTGAAACGACTTGAATGCAGATTGACATTGCAGTATGTGCGAAGATCAATGAAAAAAGGCTTTGTTGGGGTAGTGAGTGATGGAAGCCCTTGAGTTAGGTTTCTCCAACGGGAATAGGAATTCCTCATCTTCCAGGGCTACAAATCCAACATTACTGGTAAATACATCTTGACTGATGGCAGGTGTCAGGGCAAAATACACTGGGTAATATTTTCCGTATAATTTTCCCTCTCATATATCCCAAGACTGCATTTGCCTTTTCTTAATTATGGCTTTTCATTAACTACTCATCCTTATTTCTTCCTGAATGACTGCCTCAGGTTCTTTCCCTGCATGATCTTGTCCACTCACAGATACCCTGTCTCATATTTGCATTTCTAATTCTCTTAGCTGCACTGTGCTCATACTTGTTACCTTCCATTCCCTTCCTGACAGTTCCTTTAATTCATCCAGATCATTGCAATAGTTCTTTGATTATTAACTACTGTGCCCATGTGTTTGGTCATCTCTGTAGTCATACTTGTATTTCTTCCTACATATTTCTGTTAAATATATTAAGAAAAATGAGCCTTCTGAGAGATTCCTGTGGGACCCTAAACCTCAGGAGAGCTGGGAAGTGGTGAAGGTGTAGGTGGGTAAGTGGTGCAGATGAGTTTAACGCGTTGCTTTGGTTCTCATGGTCATCTGGTAACCATCCATCCAAGGCCTTCTGAATTTACACCCTTTGCTGCTATTGACTCTGTTCTACTATTAAGCCTTTTTCTTTCCTGTCATGTATGTTTTGTGTAAAGGTCAAGGAAGAGCAACCACAAGAGAGCACCCAGAACCCAGAGAGCACCAGAGAACCCAGCAGGAATCATGAGAATGGGTATGCAAAGTAGCAAATCTTCTCTAACCCATGGATGTGACCTAATCCAGACAACAACTCTCACCAAATGAGTCTTCAGAGCATAAAAAAACAGAAGTGTGAATGGTCCCTTCCTACACTCATACCTCCTCTGCTTTCTTGAGGTAAACAGTGTTATCCCCAAAAGGGCATTATTGTCCTAGGAGATGCATAGCCAAGAAGATGACATTAGTTAGTTGGCCTCCTTAATGACTTAATTCAGCAGTGCATTAGTCTACGTTCAAAGGCAACTGAGAATCCAGGCCCTTAAAAATAAGAGCTACAGAGCAAATTTAACCTGCCTTCTTCCCCCGGGACCGGTCTACCTCAGCCAGCCTTGGGAGCAGGCACTTGCAGCTTCTCTGGGCTTTGAGCTGATCCCTGTGTGGTATGGGCTGTCAGCCCTGCAAGAGCTCTGGGAGCCATAAAGAGGTAAATGTAGAACTGTAAATGTTGATGTAATGACAGCTCTGGAGTATGATCACTGCAGCTTCTGCTTAAATGGACCAATTGTTGCAGAGGCCCTTAGGAAAGACCGTGGCAGTTATACATGCTGTTCAGGATGTGACTTGTGCCTCTCCGGAGCTGAGGGTTTTAGTGGCACTGTGGCTGTTTGCTGCCTTTGCAGGACTGTGCTGTGTGGTGGGACTGCCTGAGCAAGGTGACCTCATTCCTGCCTTGCTCAGGATTACACCAAGCTGACATGTCCAAAATGGCTTAGGCTTCAGATTGTCCTGGTGCTGTTGTGGGCAGCAATTAATGGCACTAGAAACGATCTAAGTCCTTGCATGGGCTGCATTTTGGAGGCATGAAGAGGAATATTGGTGGCCATATAGTATGTCCTTTATACAGGGAGGATTAAAAAAGCCTGCCTGTGAAGGGGCCATATAGACCAGTGGTACAAAAGGAGCAGCTTGCTGCACACTGTGGGCTTATGCTGCCAGAAAGCACAAAGTCTGCTCATGCCTTACACAGCCATCTCAAGTGGTAGTAACTGTGTTTTCTGGATGTTCCTCCGTAACCAAAGACATTTCAGAGCACACTGACTCTTCATATTACTTTGCTGTGACAGTACCTTAATGCCTGAGCCAGGTGGTGCTATGTGGCCTGGCACAAACATTGAGTTGGTGACATTTCTCACTTGGAAGAGCTGATGCAAGAGCCACTATTTCAGTCAACACTAGGGCTGCTCCCTCTGAGGAGGAACTAGAGTCAAAATCCTGATTCATCTTTTGAGATATACACAAATGCTCAGCTTCAAATGCATGCTCAAGTCTTATACAAGCCATATGAGAGCCATCAGATTCTGAAATTTTGCTTGTCCTCTGCTGCAGAAGAAGACGTTTTATAGAGGGTTTCCATGATTAGAAAGACTGTTCTTTCCTGTCTGAAGGAGAGAGGAAGACAGACCTGTTTGTTGCCTAGTAAACCTCACATTCAGTCTTCTCCTTTTGCACTGTTAGAGTATTTGTACATGTAAGCTCTTGCCTCACTGTCAAAGCTGTGGCTAGGTATTGTCAGGGTTGTCAATAGTAGGGTAGGTTGTCAAGGCATGCAGTAAGAGACTCCTCCTTGCCATGGAGAACAGCCCATCTCATCTAACAAGCCCTGGGACTCTTCCTTGTGCTACTTAACTTCCCTTTCCCCACAAAGCCCCCAGCCAGCACTCACCACAGCCCCTCGCTGCAGGATGCCCAGAGTGCTGCTCACAGGACCAGGCTGGTGAGGCTAACGGGCTTCATGGTAGGGTTGGGGGTTCTGGGCAGGGAGTTTTCATGGAGCTTTCCTTAAAAGCTGCTGCTGACTCTGTGTCCCATCACTGCATGTAAAACTCACTCATGAGTATGTTGGCGGAAACAAGAGAATATGGAGAACACACCCGTAATGCAAAGCCAAGGTGGTGGCACAAATGGCAAGGATGGTCAAACGAAGGATAAAGAAGGCTTTGGAGAGGAAAGGAAGAAGGGAAACTTAAAGTCAGAGAGTGGGAGAAGAAAAAGGTGGGGAAGGCAGAAGCAAAGAGAGAAAACAGTGAGGTAAGATCCTCCCAAATGTTGCATGGAAACTTCCCCAGCCCAAGTTGCACTCCAGGCTGTCAGTTTGCTCTGCTCCTGGCTACTTCTTTGGGGGCATCCCCATGGGGGTCCCTGCAGATAGACACCCCCAGGCTCTACCTACCACATGAAACACCACCCTATCACCTCTGTTCTGCCCATCCACCATGCCTGGGACTGCAGCGTGGTGGACAACTCCAGTCTGTGCTCCCAACTGAGTTGCATCTCACTCTGCTGCAGGCTGCTTCTGAGCCACAAGTGATGGCTCAGCCACAAAAGGAGGCTGATGTCCTTTGGCAAGTTCTTGTCCTCATGCTGGGGCTCAGTTCACGTTATCAGGGATGCTGGTACCTGCCTCACTTCCAGGATGGTAAATATATCTTGAAGGCTTCAGATGGAAAACGTTGCAGATGTTCATTCTAATATGTCGCTAGCTGGAAATAGAGGCACGAATCACAACATGTACTCTCATTTCCTGCATTCCCACAAGGAAAAGTGTTATTTGGGGAGTTAGAAAGAGTCTGGCATCTCTGCTAGAGCAGCCCCACGGGGCTGCCAGAAGAGGGACAGCCTCTTAGTGCAGCTGCTCTTCTGCCCTTCTTCCCATCCAGTTGCACAAATGCAAATAAAGGCAAAATTTGGCACGGGAGTTTAACAGTGAATTAGATTGCAGAAGGCAAGGGAAGGAGGCAGAGGTCACAGCACAGCTAATATGCAAGAGTCAGGCCTTGTGAAGCTGGCAGATAATGAGTTGTCAGGATTATATGTGGCAGCAGCACGGCTAGGTTTGAAGTGGAATTATTGAACTGATTATGGGAAAGTTCTTGTATCTACATTCTGCTCCAGTGCAAATAACGAGCAGCAAACAAGGCAAGAGTCAGACGAAGCCAGGAGAACAGCGAGACAAAGTATCATCTGTCAGAGGGAGACACAAATTGAAAAAAGGGAGTCATTAACAGAAGCAGATAAATCTGTGGAGGGGAAAGAGTGACAGGAAAGCGAGAGATTTTGCTGTATAATGGAAAGTACTAATTTTTAATGCTATGGATCCCTAAAGAGAAGTATCAAGACACCTGGCTGCTATGGTATATCTGAGGCAGCATATGTTTTACTATGACACTGCTGCAGGTATCTTTGCTGGTGCGTGTGCATACTGATCAGCATTTCCTCATGTGAATATGGCAAATCTATGAGAGTGATAAACTGCTTTCATCAGTCCACACTAAATGCTGAGAATTAGCGTAGCTATAAGCCATATTTCATGCTAGGTTACAGGGGAAAACAGTAGGAGATGGAATTTATGTTCTTGGTATAAATGAACTTCATAAGCCTTTCTTCACAAGAGAAAAAGAAATTGCATCTGATAAAAGTTCTACGCTAAAAAAAATGCAACATTTCTGAAGTGGGAAAAAACCCACAACTTTTGTTATCACTAGTGATTAATTGGATTGATGTGTAACGTGCAGAGCAATGGAGATTAGGAAAAGTGATAGAGTGTGCCTCTGCAGTCCCCATTCTGCTAATACTTGGAATTTCAGTCCAAAGCAGACTGTCTTCTGTGCTCCTCAAATTCATAAAAATTCAAGAGCCTCTCTCACCAGTCTACTTTTGATAAATTCTTTTTGATTCAGTAACCTTTCTTAATGGAATTTCTCTCCCTCTTTCTCTCTTTTCTTTTACCCTTTTTTCACTTTGGTCCACACAGTTATTATTTCCTCCCACTCTCCTCCGTGGGAGTGCCGACCTCTGACTAAACATCCATGCTGTAATCTGCACAGGAACTTACTGATGGTGCATGACGGAGGAACTTAGAGAAAATTATGCATTTCTCAGATACACCTTAGGGCACACAAATCAAAGTCTCTCCTGAATACTATATAGTAAAACTGGAAGTAGCTACACTTTATATGGAAATTAGATGATCCCATGACATAATATAGCTAAACATATATCAAAAATTGTGACAATGAACATAGAAACTGCTCTTCCCTTACTGAGGATAAAACCCTCTATTTTATTTTATTTCTTACATGTTTTGCTAGTCCATGCTTTTATCTCATGTGATTAGAAATGCCATGCTAGGAATATGTCTTTATTGGACAGGCTTGAAAGCTCATGATTTTTTTTTAAATTTTCATTTTGGATTATGGGATACCTGTATTTTGCACTGAGTCTTTCTACCACTTTAAAGGAGAGTATTCAGATTAGATCAAACAACAGCAAATACCTTGATCTCAGATCTCCTATAGACTCTGCTGGGAAAAGCATCATCTGAGATGGGACAATTTCTTATGGCACTTTTTTGGGGAGGAAGGAAGAGGCGCAGGAGAACATCTCTAATTTTACTTTATTTTCATTGTGCTCCTGCCTGCTTTATAAGAAAGGCAAAAGTAATGGCATTGGCAGTGGCACGGTGGCAATGTGATATGTTCTCTGCAATGCCTACTGCTTTTACCCGCACTATTTCCTTCCCAGGGGATTATCCATTAGCAGCAGAACCCCTCCAGCTGTTCCTGTTGATGGCTGTGCAAAAGCAGCTGCCACATGCAGGTTTGCTGCAGCTGGGACATAGATCCTACAACATCTGGGATTGTGTCACTTCCCTCTGGGGCTTCTGCAGAACTTTCATACTAATTTTTCAATGAAAAGGGAAATGGAGGCTGGAAAGATCCTTGTCTGAGCTACTCAAAAACACTAGAAAGGTTCTATATCAAAAACAGCAACAAAAATGGAATAGTGACAATGAAGACCGTGTTTTCGCTATTCTGCTAGTGTTCCTTGTTCAGTACATGAGCAATTAGCTTTCTGCAATGCTGTATGTTGTCATGGTATAAAATGAAAGATCAACTTGTTTTGACAAAGCATAAAGAAAAGGAGATGCTAAAGTTCAGCATCCCTTGGGGCTCCCGGTTTTGATGAGCTCACAGATTAGCCTGAGCTCTTTTCCACTTCCATACGTGCGTGGGATACAATTCCAGCTTGCAGTGTGTCTTGAAAGAGTGCAGTGGGACAGGTCAATTCATTCACTAGTGCAAGAGGGCACCAAAACAGGAGTAGGAAAGAATAGGTAGCCAGAATATACAGCATGTTAACTGAGCAGGAATAAGTTTAAGTTCCTATTCTGTGACAAGCTTTCTGTGGGAAAGTCAATTAGTCTCTCTATGCTTCATTTTCACGTTCATAAATTAAAAATGAAACTGTTTTCCTGTCTCACAGGAACACTATGGAAGGTAAATTATATTAAATATTGTAACCTACTTTGGTACTGTGATACCGAAGGCTATTTAAGTACCACAGAGAAAAAAAGGGACATTATTTAAGCAGCTTTTCCTTTTGGTAGGAGTAGACAATGATGTCACTCCTTAGTAGACCAATATGAGAGTGGCAACAAACATTTGTGGTTTTCCCCAAAATACACAGAGATTTGGGGAAGCAGAAATTGTGTCTGACTGGAACAAACAAATCACTGGGACATCACTAGTCTAATTGACTGGTGCTTTCATGTACTATGGAAATAAATTTCCATACAGTACGGAAGATCAGCTCTTTCCTCACCTGCAGATCTGCAAATGAAGAACTGGCTCTGTGTCCAGGTGAACAGATGAGGGCAAAAAAAGAAAGCATGTCCAGGAGGCATCAGAGCTGGCCAAGCCTAAGTTAAGCGCCAGGATGAAGCTTCAAGATAACCGTGGGCAACGCTGCACTGCGAGGAACCAACACTCCCCTCTGCCAACCTGACCTGCTGCCTCATGAGTTTGCTGCTTGCCAAAGGCTTTGATCATGATGCTGTCAAGCTTGTCTGGCCCTCGGGCTATTACCCCCTGCTGCTCTTCCATGTGGGCACTAATGATACTGCCAGGGGAAAGTGGAGCATAGCAGGAGAGGTGAGGGTCAAAGCCATGGGGACCTGGTGGTGCCTCCTTGATCCTGTCAGCTTGGGAGGAGCAGAGCGATCCTGTGGACCTGTTTTTGTATCTAGTGTCACAGGGATTTGCCTTTAATAGGCACAGGACCCTCTGAGATTTAGGGAGTGCTAGGGAGAAACAAAATCTATCTGACCAAGTGGGGCAAAGCTCTGAACGATACAAGGGCTCAAGGAGGCTGGCAGGTCTTCAATTGCATAATCTTCCAAGTGCAAGAATTGTCCAAGAAAATAGGCAGACATTAAAATAAGGACTTTGTTTACCATAGTTAAGCAAGATGTTTGGTTGATGTCCCATAGATGGGGTTTCAACATATAAAAGCAACATATAAGAAATGCAAGCAGGGATAGGTTAAAAAGAAGCAATTAAAAAAAACATTGTCTGAACATGCAGGGAGAGTGTTAGGCCAGCCAAAACTTATCAAGAGTTGATGTTTGTAAGGGATGTAAAGGACAAGAGGAAGAGCTTCTACTTCTACATGAGTAATTAAAGCTGGACATGGAAACACAGCCCCTTGCTGAGTGGGACGGGTGATGTAGTGGCAGCAGTCACGGTTGGGGCTGTGGTACTCAGCACCTTTCTTGCTTCAGCCTTCACTTACAAGGTCGCCCAGCTTCTGTGCTTACAAACTGGGATAAGGGAGGAGAGCTACTAGCAGCAGTTAAGGACTGAGTCAGAGATCACTCATGATAACTCAACCCAGCCCAATGCATGGGCTGCATCCAAGATTGCTAATAGCTCTGGCTTATGTCCTTGCACAGCTGTTCTCTATCATCTTGCAAAAGCAACGGACATTGCAAGAGGACTATGACAACTGTAGAAGGGGAAATGTGGCATTCATCTTCCAAAAAGCCTGAAAGCATGATCTGAGGAACTACAGAGCTGTCAGCATCACTTCTTGGTTGTGAAAGTTGTAGAGTATGTCTTCCAGCAGGGCATTTCTGGGTACATGCAAGAGAAAGCAACTGGGAACAGTCATCATGGATTTATCCATCTCAGGCCTGACCAACTAATTGCCTTCTGTGATATGGGATGGATGAGGCAGAGCACTGGATGTCATTTGGCTTGACTTTAGCAAGGCTTTTGATTCCTTTGACTCTTCGTCAAGAATCTTGTACCAGGTTGGGATGTTACAGTCTGCATGGGAGGACGACAATATGAGCTAAAATCTGGCTGGACAGTCAGGCTCAGGGGTCAGTGGTTAAAAGGTTGAACTCTTATCAACAGTAAAAAAGGAGTGACACAGACATCTTACTTTGGAAAGATGTATGCTTTATTTTAAAAGACAGAGTATGTAGATAATATCAGGAAATCCAGTCTTGGCCATATCATGTATCTTTTAAATACCCCTGAATAAGGGAAAAGCAGCATGCAGTGCCTGTTTCATACTTATCAGCAAATGTTATCTCTTGACTTATTTTCAATGACAGACAAGGTGTCTCAGACATCACAGGTGCTATTGAAAAAAACAAGTCTCCTGCCTCGTTTTTTTTTTCTTTTCCTGTTTAGAACAATATCTAAATAGTCTTCTTAAAAACAGGAAAAAGGCTGACAGTTTAAAAGTGCCCCTATTTACAGCAATGTCTCAATACTGCTGGTGTTGTAATCATTCAAGCAAGCAATCATGCTAAGAAATGAGGGCAGAGAGGGGAAGAGGTGAGGGACAAACCAGAGATGATGCTTCCGCTAATGGAAAGGAAAGAGAGGCACCACAGCCAGCCTCTGCTGGGCCTCCTATCTCCCAGCCAGTTGCATGCACGTGTTTCTTTTGGGCTGAAGGAAGAGGCATGGTGGCACAAGGGAGAGCATTTACCCTTTGGGGGCTTCAGATTTATCCTGCATGTCTAAGGCTTGCTTGTACCAAAGAAGTCTGGGGAGGCTTCACCCATGAATCACCATGCCGAGACATACGAAGGGCTGTTATTTATCACTGCTGTTCATGTGGAAATGGTTGTGCAGCCGCGCAGATAAAGAGCTGCTGAAACTCCAGTTTAGCACTTCGGCAATAGCTGGTGCTGGCTGTCCTATGAGTATATAAAATGGAAATGCTTTACCAGCCTGCGGTATAAAAGCTATGACATAAACGGCGTGCGGTTATATCATCCATGGTGCAGGCTGGGCACGCCGGGGCCGTATATTCTCCTTGCAAATGGCCCAGGGAGCAGCCTGGGGTAGGCTGTCTCCATGTTAAGCAGCACACTCCATCACTGCCGTTGAAACCCAGCCAGTTGCTTCCCAAAGAGCAAAGCAGAGCAGATGCCTTCAGCACTGTGCCCTGTCACATTCAAGATTTATAAGCTATGAGCAGGTGAGCGAATCAGCTCTCCCACTTGGTCAACAAAACAAAATATTTGTTAGGGAAGTAAGGCGTAAATGTAGATGGGTTGAGCCATCACTACTGCCTAGATAAGCGCACACCTTCTCCCCACGTCTCTTCTAACACTGGCTGCTGTGTCTCCTGACTAATTTTAGCCAATCTCTCCTCCTGAAAGCAAATATTTCAGGAGGGTCTTGAATTGCACAAAGCCCTTTCTCTGACATGCTGCTTGCCAGATGGATCACAGCAGTTAGTGCAGAGAAGATGGATGAGAGGGCAGAAAGAGGTAACTTCACCAGGGTACATTGCTAGTTGCCTTTGCTTGAGGGAGATCTTTGCTCTGGAGTAGCAGAGAAGAGATAATTCTGGAGGAGAAAATTACAGCAAGAGCAATGAATGAAAAAGGATCCCTAAAAAGTCTAGGAGCCTGTACCTGAAAAGCAATTATTTAATTAAGATTAATAAATTAATATCTAGTTTGTAGAGTCATCTTGCTCTTCACTTGTTTGGAAAGCTTTTTTTTTTTCTCCCTGCAGCACAGCCTAGTGTGGAGCTGTTGACAGGCTTGGGGTAGGTTTATCTAAAAGGCATCTGCTTATGTCAAGGGAATAGTATGAACTCTAAGTGACCTATAGAACCTGCATTCATAATTATCTAAAAAATATTCTGTAATCAGTGCATTGCCATCTCAGTGGAACCTAAAGATAGAAAGGTTATGTTCTTGTTTGGGGTCTAGCAATACAGCTTCACTCAGACCTAGAGCTAACCAGGTGCAAGCATAGCAAGCAGCTTGTACCTTGTCTCGTAGACTACATCTACCCCCCAAGGCTTACCTTATGTTTGTAGTCACATTTTCACTTCCAGTCTCTAAAAACATGTACAAACTCTTAAAGCATGCCTGGATAAGTGCTTGGAAACAAAGCCTGCTTTTATGGCTGCTTTGCTGTGAACAGCACTCCAGGCCATCTACCCTAAACAGCGCAACAAACATGAGGAGCCCAGCTCACATCCTCCAAGGTCCTCACATTGCTCCCTGCATCTGCCAGGCCTTCACACCACACTCACCATTTCCCTCCTACCAACATGCCTTTTTATATTCTCCTGAAAATATCTTGAAGTCATCTATCCTCCTCCATTCACATCACAGCTTCTTAATAGAGAGTGGTCAGAAACTGCAAGTGATTTATCTGTAGGCATCTACAGTGTGGACTCCCTCCTCTCTGCTAAGTGTGTGTGCAGGAGATGCAAACATCTCTGCTGGGTGACAGAGATAGTTGCTCTGGGTCTGCACAGGGAGCCATCCCTAGGGCCATTCAAATTAGCAAGCACTTAGGTTTGGAGTCTGGCAGTGCTAAGGGGAAGAGCAATCTCTGGGTTAAGTTCCCTGTGGATATCCTCTGTGGCACGAACACACTCACAAATGCACTGCTCAGCGAGGTGAGGGAAAAGGTGAGGGTGATCACTGCATGCTCTTAAGATATGCCATAGCTGCATGCTACTGGTCTCTGGATAGGAGAGGCGTTCATCCAGACCAGATCTGGAGCCACTAACACTGTCTCGTTTTCTTCTCTTTCCCAACCTTCCCTCTGATCTGCCACTACTTCTATACAGTAGACAATATTGAAAATTGTAAAGCTCCATAACTATGCCTTGCCTATGATGTAGTTGCTCTATTGACTGGGTTGTGTCAGTCAGAAATGTGGATTACAACATTTCATATGGATGAGCATCAGCTTGCAGCTGGGGAAAGGCACCACACACTGATATTGCGATGTTGCTAGACAGTGACTCCTCACCTTCTGAACATCTATTTTATGGCAAGGACTGAGCATCTGGTTGAGTTTGCATGATGGATCTATGCAGTTTATCTACAGAACATACTCAGAAACCTAAAAGTAGCACATCATTTACATGACTGTAGAGATGTCCTTCCAAACTGGAAAGAAAGTGACACAAAGAATATTGAGAAGGATGCTCCCAGCATAGGAATTGTTTCATGGCACTAGTGAACTGTTGCTATGGAAGCAACAGAATTCAGTTAACATATGAAGACCAGATTCTTCTTTTTTTTTTTTCCAGTGGTCAAGATCCTTGTTGATATCTGCAGGAGTTCTCCTGTGCGTTAACAGAATGATGCAATATCAAACACGCATACCTCCACTCAGCCTCCTCTCAAATACATAAAGCTAAAACTCTTTTAAATTCTGCTGATATCCCCCAGAGAACTGTTGTTTCTTACTACTGAGAAAGTGTATCGTACTAGTATATATAGTATGCAGTCTGTAGTATGTAGTGTATAAGGTATATAGTATATGTATACTTCCTGGCTCAGATTGTCTAGAAGGTGTGGAAATAAAGATGGTGGACTTGCTTCTGCAGGAGTAGTGTCCAATCAGTGATTATTACAACTGAATAATTCAATAAGTTTTCGGATAATCTTAATTTAGGCCCAAGACAATGCTCACGCTTCATTTTTGGCTTGCACAGCCATATCAAATGTAATGGATGTGTGGCAGCATATTCAAAGTGAAGCCTACCATAAATCACCTTTCTATATCAGGGCCACATTATAGTCTGCTCATAGATATTCCATGGTGAAAAAAAAGAAAAAAAAAGAGTCAATAAGTTTGCTTTGGCCCCATTTGGATTCCTTTTCTGTTCATTTTCTGTGACAGCTTGGGAAATAGATTTTAGTGACAAAAAAACCCAAAAAACTAAAAACAAAAACATGAGGAAAAAGCTTTTAAAACCACATGTGCAAGTTTTGTGAAAAACAAAACAAAACAACAACAACAACAAAAAGTAATAGTGTGTTTGCATAAACAAGGATTCCACCTACGTGTTCGCACAATGTTCCTGTCAGGAAGCAGAAATGATGCATATGATTTATCAGACCACCGACAACTATGTATTGTGGATATTTGCTTTCAATTCTGAGTTAAGGATTATAAAAGGTATTTGTTGAATTCATTTGAATAACAAATAGAGCAGGGAATCACAATCTGTTCTTAGCTACTGAGAAGATAAAAAATAGTAATTCATTGAATACATTAGTCTCTCAATTCTAGTAGTTGTTAGAGCAGAGTTAGAAATTTGAAAACAATAGTTTCAGAAATTTTGCATTATTTCTACATGTACCAGATATATGATCTAAGTTTATGTACTTCTTAGCTTCCAGATCAGCTGCAAGTAGCTCATAACAAATACTGCTTGTTGTTCAGTGTCTAGCTGGCAGAGTACCAAGCAAAGCACAGGTATAAAGATTTGTAAGATCAAAGCATGAGTTAGCTATATTATTCATGCGGCATTAAATTCTGACCTCTGCTTGTAACTAACAAATTGTAGCTGTAAAAATTTGTCACCTACAGTGTTTACAAATTAATTTGAACAACTATTTGAACATTTGAGCTAATTTGTATATGAGCACACAGGCAAAAAAAAAAAGTCTTGGATATTTTCATTTTGCACGAAAGCATGAATCCAAGGGTTTCAAGACCACCTGATGGGGAGAGGAGAAAGAGGCTAAAGCACTGTCAGGCGAGGAGAGTTGACATGCACTGGTGATCTGTCAGCATTCAGTCTTTCCAGGAGCAGCGTTCAATTTTCCTGGAACTCAGGCAGAAATTAAGGCAGATTTTGCAACCTTCTTGCCAGACAGCTTTTCCCCAGCTTGCCCGCCCTACTGCCATGGAGATCCTGGCCTATGGGACCACCAGCTGCTGCAGGAAGTCCTGGGAGCCCATAAGTCCTGCTGTCCACACCAAGGACAGCAAGTTCCCAGATACTCCTGGTGGGGCCTGAGGGCTGTGGCCCCTCTGCAGCCTCAGCTGTGGACAATGAGGTGGAAATTCTGCAGCTCTGTTTCACAAAGAATTTAGTAAATACTATGATTCTTCCCCCCCACCCAGCCAGAAGCCAACTCCAGTTAGAAGCTACTGGATGCCAGCGGAACAATCTGGAAACCCAGCATTACATGTGGAAAGAAGAGGACTCAGCGTTAGGCAAGATGGCGGCCTGCCATTTTGTACTCACCCCATTAGTCCTCTCCTCCCTCCGTTTGCTCACTGTGTCTCTGCAAGCTGCATAGTCCCTGGTTGAACGGACCAAGTGGTGGAGTTGAACTGGCAACTGCCGCCTTCTAACATCGCTCCATAAACACATAGTACTAGCACAGGCAGAAGGCACCGTCGCACTGATCATCCTCCTCTGAGTCAGCCATTTGCAAACACCTTCTCCAGGCTGTCATCTTGCCACTATGAATTCAAAATCTGAGTCAGAACCCAATTTAAACTGCTATAATTAACAGTCTCAATTTAACCAAATCTAGCAGTTTGTCATGTTGCAATGCCCGCATAAATCTGGCATTCTATCATCTTGGCTCCTTCATGCTCCTCACTCTGCCCCTTTGCTACAGAGCAACTTATGCCCAGAGATCCTGAGTGGTTTTAGGTTCTCCTCAGACCAGAGTCTAACAGGCACCCAACAACCAATTGCTGTGATTCATTTTATTATCAAGTAGCTAAGTATCAAGTGTGATGGAGTAGATGTTGCTATATGCTGATCTATAAATATCGATGAGTAAAACGGGGATGAACATTGCAAGGCGCTTGCCAGTCGAATGGGAGTATTGTATAACACCATGGATCACTGTAATGAGGAGGCTCTAGGGAAGTCTCCAGGGGAGTTTGCCAGGGTGGCAAGGGAAAATATTTCATGGTTATAAAGGAAATATCAGTGGAAGCATCTTGTATATTAAGGAACCCCAGGCACCTGAAATCAGACAAGTTTCCTATGCAGAAGACAACTGTATATTTAACAAATCAGACAGACAGTTCCAGAGCCTGATGCAAGGTGCGTGACTTGTGGTCTTACAAGGAGTCAGTGATGCCAGCAAGGAGTCAGTGATGCCAGGGCCACATTTGGCAAAACCAGAGGAATGTGTGCAGGGACATAATCCTTTGCCACTAGTGTAAGGTGACAGGCAATCTAAATTGTTCACTACTTCAACTTTTGGAAGCTAAAGTAGTTCTTGTTTTATTTTTAAGAAATAAAATGCTGTTAAAAATAGGAGACCTAAGGATTACCTGATATTGTGGGGTTTTTTTCCATCACATCAAAGCTATGGGTGAAAATTTTTTTGAAAAAGTATCTTTTGAAGACTTATGGAAGACTTTTTTCCTTCCATTTTGTCTCCATTGCCTACTTTCCATTCTCTCACTCTTCAGTCTGAATGGTGCAATTGGTCTTTTTTGTTTACAGTTATTGTTTATTTGAAAGTACTGCTTTGAGGCCTCCATTAAGAGCTCCCTTCTCTTGCCCCATGTTAAGCAAATGCAGATGGAGGTCCAGAAATATTTAAAATCTACATGTGACAAGATAAACTCATATAACAGATCAGCAGACAAGATGGGATACACTCCATGTCTCCAAATTTGAATTTGATATCCTATGCTATTAACTAGACCAATTTATCAGTCTCAGCACTTTACTGTTATTTCTTTCCATCTTGCAGACCCCTGTGGATGCCCAATGGGTATATCATTCTGAGAACACACTCAGTTAAGTCTGTACAATCGATTATTTTTATGATACTCATATGTTACTCTACTTTCTTACAAAAATGACTGAATGTCAAAAATTATGGAAATTTCTAAAGAAATCACTGTGAAACCCGTGACTCCCATGCTAACAGTCAAGCACTCATTTTTAGTGTTAAGCGATTCACAGTCTTCTCATGAATTATTTTAGCACCACTTTTACATAGCACAGTATAAATGACCGTTATATCTCTTTAGAGAGACATATATTTTTGAAAACGTGTTTTTAAATGTCTAGAATTGTCCATTTGCACAATGAAACAGGAAATTATACAACCTTTTTCAAATAGTGTTGTTCCTTGTTAGCTATAATATAAATGTGCGTATCCACATAACATACTTAGCATATCTACATATATACTTACATATACGTAGCAATGCAAATGAAATTATACTTTTAATGATCAAATTTGGAAACAAGTTAAAAAAATCTTACTTCGTCATTAATTTTTATATTTCAGTGAGATAGTGGTTTTTGTTTGTTTTTATGTTGTGAAAATTAATTTTGGGATTTGGGATACCAGTTTTGAAGAAAAATGTAGCTGATCATCTGCCTCGCTATTACACAAATTGTATTTCTATCAAATGGAAGGAAATATAATTTGTACAGTGATTAATTACATAATTATTATAGTGGAAGAATTTATTCCTTAACATGATTTGTTAAATGGAGGAATTTAATATGAAATAGTAGATTTCCAAATTTATACAAATAACACCAGATGGTGAGTAGCTAGTTTTAATTAAATTAGGTTTGATAATTATAGCTGATTAATTTTTAGGTTTGACTCGATTAGAAAGAATGTATTATTTTCCTGCAATTTTATTTTTAGTTTCCTCACAAGGTTGTGAATGTTGCTTTGTTGGTTGCGGCCCAGGGTGCCCGAAGAGCAGCAGTCCCCTTTTGGAGGGCTCAGCTCAGGCTGCCTAGGTACTGCAGCGCTCACCCGACTACGTCCTCGGTGTGGCTTGCTGAACAGCAACGCTCCTGCAGCCTGCAGGGACGCGTTGCGGCATGCTTGGGCCCGGGCCCACCGCAGGAAGTTGGAGGGAGTCTTGCCAATGGCAACAGGAGGGAGTTTCTTCCACAGCACCAAAATATGTTTTCACAACCCATTCAATTGGCTCCAGTGCTGCATTTCAGTTGCTTCTAAGCAAGGAGAAAAGCCTTGCAAGAGAAGGGGAGTATCTCAGTTGCTCACGCCCGGGTCACCCACTGAGCTCGGATGTTCCTATTTCTGCACTCTATCAGCAGCGACCTATTTACACACATGTGTGCTTGTAGTCACTGCAGCTTATGTCCCTGGACTGACTAAAGCCAGTTCAGTGGGACGCAGTGGGCAAAGGATCCACCCTGATGCACAGGCTGCTGTCCAGCACATCCCATTTCATAATTTGTGCTCCTTGCCAAAAGTTTCTTTGGCCTCGACTCAAGTTTCAGCTCACTGAGTCCCAGTGACTCCAGTAAACCAGAGAAATAGACGTAAAGCTACAAATATGCCCAAGCCTTGCTTTGGGCTGAGGACACTGTCCAAAGACCATCCTGCAGCATGAAGTCCACAGGACTTGATAGTCTCAGTCCCAAGGGAATCACCTCCTGCCAAGTGCAAAATGGCCAAGTTACGACCGAAACTGTCAAGTCCTTTCCCATTTATGGGTTTTGCAATTTCAGTTTCAGGCTGAAATTGGGTCTTGGCTTCCTTGACAGCTGGGAATGCTCAGCCTCTCCCCGGTAACAGGAGGACAACGGCAGCAACGTTTATATGAGAATAACTGCAAGGCATTTGTTTCTCCAACTCTATCCGAAGTTCGAGAGAAGGACTCTGTCAGTGAGACAGAGCTCATGGCATATTTCTCAGTTGCCAGAGCTAGGCATGTGCTCCTGGCAACTGAACAGCATGAAAAGGGGCAGGGAAGGAAGAGGTTTGATACATCAGACCACCATAGTTCAAATGCATTTTGAATATTACAATCAAGTTCAACTATTCTAATCTTTCATATGACTATCATGATAAGAAGAGGTGTTTGGGATCCACATATAACTCCTGGAAAATGTCAGGTTCTTGTGACTTCCAGTGAAGAACATTTTAAACTGCAGGAAGCCAGTCTGAGGGCTTACCTTCCACTTAGGATGACATTATGAAACTTAAAAGATTTCTTAAATCATATCTTCTAGTGATGCTTTCATATAGCCAGCACTTGGGCTGTCACACTGGCAAAGTGGTGCTGTCCTCCCCCCTCTCTCAAATGTCCCTTTTATCTCAGTTTTCTCTCTGCAGGGTTCTTCCTGCCTAGTGCAAATTCCTTGTCTTGCTCCAGGTTTTATGTTCTTTTTTCCTTTGGACTGAAAAGTGGCCTCCCTGAATTTGTATTATATTGATTATGTAAATCAGCACTTCTCCTCTAGATTGCTTTTTCTTTGTGAACTGGGAGTATAATTTGCAGTCTTCTACTTGATAACTATGAGCATAATTTGAGCTGTCTCATTGTGAAGTCATCAGTGACTGGCTTAATTTCCATTTTCGAGTAGTGGATTTTCTTTCTCTTTTTTAACTTTTTCCTTAATCCTACCTCTTCCTGAACTAATGGATTGATTCTGCTATTAATAACAGCAGCACAAAAACATATTCTGGAATTTCTGCTGATATTGCTAGCAAGACTGAAATTTATCTCCAATGTGACAGGTTTTTAAACATTTCCAGAAAAGATAATCCTGTAACTATCAACCTGACAATAAAATTGTCTATCTGGAATAGAAGATTGAAGATTCAAATAGGATCTTTTTTTTTTACTGTGAAAATGTTACTAAATGAAGTAAAACAATACCATTTTTCTGCAAGTAGCACATGTCTCTCGTCAACTTGAAATGCCAACTATAGTTATCAAAATTAAAATAATGAAGGGTTCATGACATATTGTTCTTTTTTCCTGCAACGAACACAACCCACTTTCAAAGTGTCATGTAGTACATTTAACAGCAAATGAGATTTAATAAATCTATTCAAAAGGTTTCTAAAGGTTTTATCCTTATAAAGGAAAAAATTCTAATAGCCCCTTACTGGCAAGTGTCTCAGAAAAGAACTCTGTTGCTTTATATTATACCTGTTTTAGAAAGCATTGCAAGTAGTTTCTTTCTCTCTTGGTGATAAGGTATTGGCTAAGCACTGAAAATATGCTGCAGGTTTTATAAGATAGAGATGAACAAGAGCTCTGCCCCAACACCTAGGCCAGGTCCCTTTGGTGTCAGTTGGCCCCTAGGTTTGCTTCCTAGAGCATCCAGAAACACAAGGCTGGGTAAAGTCAGGATGTCTCTACAGTGTGCTAGGCAATCCTGATGAAACCGGGCCCAAAGCTCTTTCTTCATCTCTCTACTCAGATCAGACATTTTAAGACTGCTGCCATCATAAATCCACATAAGACATAGCTGTGTTTGAACTAGTCTCTCTGGGGCTAAGTTTCACTAGGGATTGCGCCACTAAAAAGCGGAAAATATCTGAAACTGTAGCAAAAGCTAAGCAGTTGTCTAAAATTTCTCACACACAAAGAGCATTTCTCCAGACAAAAATCACGTTTCAGGTTGGCAAGGTAGTTCTTTTTTAGATAAAAGCATAAAGATTCTTTCTGATATTTTAATTAAGAATCAGATGCTAAATAAACTTTCCTATTTGAAAAATATTTTGGAAAAAAGTATCAGTATGCTCCATTCCAAAAATGTCTAAAATAGGTGATATTTTGACCTGATCAATATGTTTTTTTCATTTTTGTCCGCAAGTGAAATGTCAGCATAATTAGCACATTTTCATGAAATATTTCCCTTTGGACAAACTGGCATTTTTTAAAGGCGAAATATTCTATTAGAAAATTTCAGATCAATGCTACTGTCAACCCACTACTCAGTTACACTTGAAAATAAACTCAGTCATATAAATCTAGGCTTTGTTAGAGTCAGATACTTCAAAGAGGCCAGAATTACAAATGTGCAGGTACCTGTATATAAATATATAGGTCTGTATCATTTATGTATATCTTTTTTTACATATCTATACTCAGATAATTATAGTTATTGCTGTATACCCACCAAAAAAAATCACTTGTCTAACAGATGGAAATCCTGCAGGAAACCCTAAGAACAGCCAGGGCTGGGGGAGAAGCTAAGCAAAGGCATATGTTTTGTTGTAGCTTGAATTACCAGAGAGCTAATCCTCAGGATGGGGGTACATTTGACCTTCTGCAGCATGAGGAAGGTTAACCTTTAATATTTCCCAATTAACACGTTCCAGGAGAATCTTTCTGTTTCATTGCAATATTAAAAAAGCAGCAAGAGACCCGAATTTTTAGGAAGATGGAGATTCTAGAACGTTTTATTTTTCAGCACAAGTCATTCAAATTGTCAACACACTACTAGGTGAATAGTCTGTCAAATGCAACTCTCTTAATCCCTGAAATGTGGACATTTTCCCATGTTTAAGCAAGAAAGAGGTTATTTTCATTCTTGCCTGGCTGGTTAATATCAGAATGCAATGCAAAGTGTCATTATAAATTGGGTATGTTCCAAAGGTGAAAAGTTTGAAATGAATAACATCGGGAGTAGGACTGAGGGTAAATATGGGAGTACTGCTGAAGGTAAATATAGGGAGTACGACTGAGGGAAAAGAGGGGGAGTAGGACTGAGATAAAAAATGGAAGTACCACCTAGGATAAAAATCAGCAGAAGTGAAGGTAAAATGGAAGTAGCACTGAAGGAAACAGAGGGAGTAGGACTGAGGGCATACATGAGAGTAGGAGTGAGAGTAAACACGGTAGTACCACTGAGGGAAAACATCAGTAGTAGGACTGAGTGTAAACATGGGAAATAGGACTCAGGGTTAATGTCAAGTGTAGGACTGAGGGTGAACAGAGGGAGTAGGACTGAGGTTAAATGCGGAAGTAGCACGGAGGGTAAACATTGGGAGTAGAACTGAGGATAAACATGGAAATACCTCTAAGGGAAACGGGGAGTTGGACTGATGGTATACAGGACAGTAGGAATGAGGAATGTGGGTATACAGGAGAACAGGAGTGAGGGACCTAACTCAATCTGAAAGTCTCAGTCACTGAAAGGTGATGGAGCAGCTCATCCTAGAGAGCATCTCTCGGCATGTCAAGGAGGAGGAGGAGATCAGGAGTAGTCAGCATGGATTCAATAACGGGAAGTCATGTCTGACAAACCTGATAGCCTTCTATGATGGGATGACTGCCTGGCTGGACGAGGGGAGAGCTGTGGATGTTGTCTACCTTGACTTCAGCAAGGCTTTCGACACCGTCTCCCGTAATATGCTCATAGGAAAGCTCCGGAAGTGTGGACTGGACAGG
>JAUBOD010001001.1:1308871-1320169 GCA_032353885.1 Nothura maculosa
TTCCCCTGCTCTAAGTGCATGAAGAAGCTTTTAGTGTTACTGTTACTGAGGTAATTGTCTGCATGTCCCATAGCAGATGCGGCAGTGCTGTAGCACACAAAAGCAATAATTCTATCTCTTCTTTAAATTAAGACCGCCCTGTGCCACTCTGGCCATGGAAAGGCACCTTAAAGCAGATGTTCAAGGCATATTAAAGGCATGTGATGTGAGGAAAATGGTATAAAGGAGAGCAGTGTAAGCAGAGCTATAGAATCTCTTCCATGTCAATGCATGTAAGAAGTTGAGATGCTGATGAGCATTTTTCCAATAGCAGCTCCATCAGGACTTCAGTTTGGACAAGTCATCACCTGTATGTGAAGGCTGGGCTTGGTGGGACTCAGAGAGCTATGTCTACCTGGAGCCCTTCTCTTGGGATCCCAACATCTAAGGATGTCCTCAATGGGAAGAGTTACATTTCCATGAGTATTGCATAAGCAGAGGCTCCTAGTCCTCCTTGTCTGTGTTTTGGATCAGAGTTGCACTCCAGCTCAAACACCACTGTGCCCTGTTTTTCTAGGCAGCAACTTTGCTTGAGGCTTCTAATTTGAATAAAATAGGTCTCTGTTACAGTCACAGATTTAGCAGAGCTGCTCAGTTTTCCTGGAATTATGGATAGAGCTGGGTAAAAAAACACCTCTTCCAGGTGTTCAGTACAGGCATTCCAGTTGCCTTGGTTTGGTTAGGAGAGAAAAAGTAATGTGTGTAATTAATGTGTAATAAAGAGTATGGAAGCTCTCTTTACCTATAGATGAAACAAATAACTTGGTAATAAATTTTTAGTAGCAAATCTAGGCTCTTACTGGACCTCAGATTACTGTAGCAGGACATTGTGAATATACAGGCATATAGGGTGACCTGTGAGGATCAGAGTGCTCTGTTTTGCCTGTTGTTGGGAGTCCAGCACTCGTGATGCTTCCTGAAAGAGAAGCAATAAAAGGGATTGTTCAGTTTAAGGATATTCCTGCAGTGGCACTTGGTGTTGTCTAAATGAAGCGAGCCCAAGGAGGATTGGTTTACAAGGCATTTTGCAATCAGCGCCTAAGTTCGGATCTAGGGAAAAATCTTTCTGGTGAAGTGGCTCAAAGCATTTTGTTGAGAAATGAAAATTACTTCCCTGCAGCATACTCCACTTTCTGCACCTTCTCTTTATGAGCCACTTTCTAGTGAAATTCTGATTTTAGTGATTTTCAGATGTTTGCTTTTTAAGTGCCCGATTCATGCTCACTACTGCAGGTGGTCGCAACTAGACCTACACTGAGTACAGGAGAAAGGCCAATGTTGTTTGACACAGTTCAACTAAGTTGTTTGTGGGGTTTCTCCCTGTTTATCTTAATGAAGTTTGATCTTTTCCCCTCTAGGATTTCCTCAGATGCGTTTTTCCCTCCCCAAGTCTCTCTGAAACCAACATAAAACAAGACTGGGGTTATGAAGTCAGTTCTAGATGGCCTCGCGGACACCACTTTCCGAACGATTACAACAGATCTCCTTTACGCGGGCTCCAACGATATCCAGTACGAAGACATGAAGGGTGACATGGCATCCAAGCTGGGATACTACCCCCAGAAATTCCCCCTCTCTTCCTTCAGGGGTGATCCATTCCAAGAAAAAATGACTGCAGGAGATGATCCCCTGTTGAGCATAATTCCATCCGATCAGATCAATATCACCGAGTTTTACAACAAGTCCTTCTCCACCTTTAAGGATAACGATGAGAATATACAGTGTGGGGAGAACTTCATGGATATGGAGTGTTTTATGATCCTGAACCCCAGCCAGCAGCTGGCTATCGCAGTCCTGTCCCTCACGCTGGGCACCTTCACTGTCCTGGAGAACCTCCTCGTCCTGTGCGTCATCCTCCACTCCCGAAGCCTCCGGTGTCGACCCTCCTACCACTTCATCGGCAGCCTGGCCGTGGCCGACCTCCTGGGCAGCGTGATTTTTGTCTACAGTTTTGTTGATTTCCACGTTTTCCACCGGAAGGACAGCCCCAATGTCTTCTTGTTCAAACTGGGTGGAGTTACAGCCTCCTTCACTGCCTCCGTAGGTAGCCTTTTCCTCACGGCAATAGACCGGTACATATCTATACACAGGCCGCTGGCCTACAAAAGGATTGTTACCCGACCAAAGGCCGTCGTCGCGTTCTGCGTCATGTGGACCATCGCCATTGTCATAGCTGTGCTTCCGCTGCTCGGCTGGAACTGCAAAAAGCTCAACTCCGTTTGTTCGGACATCTTCCCCCTCATCGACGAGACCTACCTGATGTTCTGGATCGGGGTCACCAGCGTGCTCTTGCTGTTCATAGTGTATGCCTACATGTACATACTGTGGAAGGCTCACAGTCACGCTGTTCGAATGATTCAGCGTGGCACGCAGAAAAGCATAATCATTCAGACTACGGAGGATGGGAAAGTACAGATCACTAGGCCCGATCAAACTCGTATGGACATCAGGTTAGCCAAAACCTTGGTCCTTATCCTAGTCGTACTAATCATATGCTGGGGCCCTCTCCTCGCCATAATGGTGTACGATGTCTTTGGGAAAATGAACAAGCTCATCAAGACTGTCTTTGCCTTCTGTAGCATGCTCTGTTTGCTGAATTCGACGGTGAATCCCATCATCTACGCGCTGCGGAGCAAGGACTTGCGGCACGCCTTCCGCAGCATGTTCCCCAGCTGCGAGGGGGCCGCGCAGCCGCTCGACAACAGCATGGAGTCCGACTGCCAGCACAAGCACGCCAACAACGCGGGCAACGTCCACCGCGCGGCCGAGAGCTGCATCAAGAGCACAGTGAAGATCGCCAAAGTCACCATGTCTGTCTCCACGGACACAACCGCCGAGGCGTTGTAGGCCAGAGACTTCTCAGCATTTGTGCAGAAAGGGAAAAAAAAAATTAAAAAAAAAATTGAAAAATAAAAAAATAAATCAACAACAACAGAGAAAACCAAACCCGTGGCTTAATGTGTTTGTACCCTCCTGTAATACTTACTTGGTTTGTCATTGTAAGCTAAGCAATGATTGTGTTTAGAGCATTACCATCAGCCAGTCCTGCAGGTTTTACAATTAGGGATTCAAATGAAATTCTCAAAAGTTGTTTTTTTTTTCGTAAAAAGTATTTACCGAATAATAACAAGTTTTCTGAAAGAGCACAGTGAAAATATCGAATTAGCAGAAGTTCCTTTTGGGGATGTAAAGACAAATTGTGAAACCTAATTGAAAACTAATGCATCCTAAAACAATGCCATCAAATAAGAAAAAGCTGTGTAATCATGGTGTTCATTTCAATGTGTAATGTATTTCATGTCTGTAAGTAATAGGAGTTTTAATTTTTTTTTCCAAAAGCGGCAGTGCTGAGTTTTAGAGATTTTGTAAAATGTGTTGTGTCCTGTGAATTGTATGCTGTTTTAATCTGTGTTATTGATATTTGTCTGATTAAACAAAGTGATACGGTAGACTTATGTGGAAATAATGTGACATGTGTGGTATGTAAACCCCATTGAAAACACTTGCTGTGTTTGAACAATTCCTATGAGTTATACGAAAAATTTTACACTTTTAGTGGTCTTCTGTGGACTTAGAGCAGAGGCTTTGTGTTCTTCTACTAAAATTATTTCCCCATTACCTTTTATTTTCACATGCATACAAGAATAACAGCAACAAGGGAATAGAGAAGGAATATAAGAGAGGAATGCACTGGTCCAGACTTTTAAATACCACTGCGTTTATACAGAAGGACATTCACTGTTGTACAGACTCTTGCCCGTCTCTCGGGCCTTGTGTGAATATGAACACTGAAAAGAGAAGGTCCCGGATGTTGGCTCCTTTAGTGGGCAACTGTTTTTAGTGCCATGCTGGTGCTGGAGCTCTGAAGACAGTGTGTGTAGGACACAATGTGTAATGCCATCACTGTGCAGTTGATGTATACTTGAACTCTGTTGCATTCCTGTACCCCAGGTCTAAGCAGACTCAGAGCCTGAGATGCCACACTCCGGTCTTCACTAAGAGAGGAGGAAATATTGTCAGATTTAGACATTTTCTTATTGTGTGAGCGTGTATATAAGTAAATATCTATGTGTGTGTGTGTGCGTGTGTGTGTAAGTACACTAATGAGTGTGAGTCATGGTAGCATAACTAAGATAGGACACTATGACCAAATGTAAACTGATTTTCTTGTTGCACGCTTTGCACACGAATTCTGTTTCTAAAATTGAGTTCTTCCAACTGGGGAGTGATGAAGGTACCGTATACAGGACATGCAGATCCACAATGAGATGCATGCATGTGTTAGGGAAAGTAGCCTTTTAGTTACACTTGGGAATGAGGTGAAGCAGGAGGCAGAGAATGGCATGAGCCAACCCTGGCACCTGAAAATGGGTATTGAAGGTGTTCCTGAAAACTGAGAACACCAGATGTGAATGGCAATTTCTTTTATGTTCGCCAGTATTTAAATCTTAGTGTTTGCAATGAGGTGGGTCTCACTGTGAAACTAGGATACAGTTGGCAAGGTTTGACACCATCAGCTTCAAGGCAAGGAAGGAGAAATTATTGAATGAATATTGCAACTTTGTTCCATGACGGAATTGGTTTTTACCATCTGGGACATTGTCAAAGAGCATGTTTTTGAAGAGCCTTTGGGACATGGCTGTTCTGTAATTCCATTCTAAGTCAGAGGTATTGAGCCTTGCCTTCTGCTGCCTTGCACTTGGACCATCTCCTGATGCTTGTTCAGGCTGATTTCTGCCCAAATCGCTGTTAAGCCAGTTTAGTTGCCTGGGAGGAGGCACAAAAGAGGATATTCCCTTTTTGGCATGGGGCTAGTGGGGCCCACTGTGTTCTATCCTGCAGCCCTTTCTTAGGGGTTACTAAGGGAAAGGGAGTATGGCCGGAGCTCTGGGTGCTGCTGGATGACTTGATGTCCCCATGGCCTGTCTGATATCTCAGTGCAAGCCAGAGCAGTCAGGAGCATGAAAGGCTAACCAAGTTGCTTTGGGCACCAGGACAGTGGAGGTCCAAGCTCAGCAAAGACTTGATGTAGCATGGCAAGAGCCATGACCTGGACAGCATTCCCATAGGATGTGTGCGTCCTCCTTCTCAAAGACCTTTCTCCTATCTAAATGTTGTGCATCCTAAAGCAATCCTCTAGGCACTGGCGGGTGGGGAAAGCCCACTTGAAATGTACAAGTATTTTAAGAGCCATTTTTGAAACTGTCTTCTTGTGAACTAAATGCAAATTTTGTGGACTTATGTTGTGTACTCAAGTTCTAAATTTTACATGATAAATCATGGGACAATGGGGCTGTCTTGGCACTTAACTTGGTGCTTACTGATATAATAAGAAATAGCATCCTGTGAAACATTACTGTCTATCATCACTATCTTCATTGCATAATGAGTTTTTCTAATGCTCTGGGAACTGTGTCGGTTCACGTAGAACCATTTATTAAAGAGCTGGCAACAATTTCCCTGCAAGTTGCACACTGAATAGAACTACTCTGTCATTAGAAAATCCGTAGCTGTTCCAAGATGAGCTGTGCTAAAACTTCTGCTTTAGGTATTCCTAATTTGCACTTGTCTACCTTCACTTAGTGATAGCACAGCCAAATGATACTGTGTGCCACCACCACCCACACTGTCATCAAATAACTATAGTTCCAGCTATGTATACTTACCACCTTCAGGTGTTGTGTAGCTATAAAGAAGACCATCTACATCACATGTGTGCAGAGTTAGGATTCTCAACAGTCTAGTTGTATATTTGTATAATATAATCTCCTCAATGCTGTGCAATCACTATCCACGTTTTCTTGCACTGGCCTTTTGACAAAAATGTTAGTGTGTCTATTGTGAGATAGACAGCGCATTTTACCTGCTGTTATTGGGCTGAATGTATGTAAATAAGTGAAAAATAAAAAAGTCATCTGTACAAGCAGTGGCCTAAAAAGTCTGTAATTGTAGACTAGGACAATTGTTGAAGTTGCTGTGACATCTCAAATACTACCTTTGAATAAACTGTTTACAGGGTCTCTTGGGATGCTGTTTCATAGAGAAAGGAAAAAAATCTTTCCTTGTGATAATATGAGGTAAAGAAATTGGATTACCTGAGCTTTTTTATTTCCAGTGTTTCAAAGTGGAGAACATAACTCTTTATTGTCTGTAAATCTAACATTATTACTTCCTCTTAGAAGAATATTGTATCATTAGATGTTTGTTTGAGCTGGTAACATCCTTGCAACTGCTGCAATATCTTTCGTTAGCAATCTGTATAATAGTTTGTACACAAGTACTGTTCAGATTGTCATTAAAAGTAGCTTTGACCATTTACCTACCAGTAGCAGAAGAGCATTTCTGTCAGATTTCCCAGTGTATTACTACCATATCATATTTTATTTCTATAATGTAATTAAACTGTTATTTATTCAAGGAAAAAAAAACGTATTCCTCTACTTTTTTGTCTTCCAAATTTTGAGATGACTGAGGGAGCCACGTGATGATGCCGCCTCATGCCACAATCTGGTGCTCTACGTTTTGTTTATAAGTTTGTCTGTCAGATTCTAAAACAACTGCTTAAACAACTTGACAACAGGTTGTCAAGCCTTGTGGGTTTTAATTGTACATTGATATCTTTGAAAGAGGAGATAGATTATGTATTTTATATTTGTGTATTCACTACTATGGAGACAAGAGAGAAATGACATAGTTAAAACCAAATCTCCTGTTCTATTATGCAGGTCATTTCCCCTTTCCTCTATATTAGACATATAATACAAATTAATACATTGCATACAAAATGCAATAAATCCCTTTGGTTTTCATCAGATGCATATGTTTGCACAAAGATGTCACATTAAGGAAAAAACAGACTACAGAAGAAGCAAAAAAGCAGAATAAAGAAAACTAAGATAGTGCTGTCAATAACAACAGCAACAAACTAAATTATTTCTTGGCAGATGTAAATGTAATGCAAGATGTGAGGCAGACACGGAGTCTAGATTTGGCCACTGCCACTGGGCACGGAGATCCAGGCATGTGTGGGGATGCTGGAGTTATGTAATGGGACACACGGATGTGGTCCAAGGAGAAGCATGCACTCAACCATGTAGTTAGGCCCCTCCAAAGGGCTCCCATATATGCTCCTCTGCAGCTAAAAGGAAGATTGAAAATCACTTTGCATCTCTTTGTGGTCCAAATGGCTGATCCAAAGCCCACTCAACACCACAGAAAGAGTCCCACTCATTCCAAAGGATCAGTTTGCCATATGAGTTAAGCTTCGATTCAGATTACTCAGGCAATTTTCCACATTTGTGGCGACAAAACTATTGACATCCTTCACGGATGAAGGTAGCATGTTCTATGGCCTTGTATCATGGTTTTTACATATTTGTATTTTTAAATATTGAATCGCTGATGAATGCTATGAAATTCTAGACAAAAGCATCTAGAGATGAAAGATTAGATCTTAATCTCTGACTGCATGTTACATTTAAATGAAGAAGTCTGAACGTTTCTGCTGAAAGTTGTCACAGTTCTGCATGTATTAGCATGTTCACTAGTAAATAAAGGCTACACTGTCACAAATTGACATTTCCTTGTGACAGTACCACATAACTGCATTTGTAAGTCTATTCTAAACAACGTAAGAGGAAATGATGATAATTTTCCAAGCAATTGTTTTCTCATTTTATACCAACACAAGAAGCATGCCAGCAAATATACTGTCGTCATTTCAGTCCTTCACATTAAAGTTACTGTTTTGCTCTTCTGGTAGTTGTTTTCAAGATCGTCTGCCCACGGAAAAGCATAGTTTTGATCAATAAAATATCTACATTTTATTCTTTTTTTTTTTGTAAAGAGCTATTTCTTTCTTCAGTAAAGTTCCATCTTTTAGTAATGAAAACTTAACATCTGGTAACAAATTATAGAAGACACAAAAATCAATGTTTTAATTGCTGGCTATGTTCAAGAAAGCATAGTTTTGGGGGTTTTTTTTCTTGACAATTTAGAGTGCATATCCACTATTCCAAATTTGTCCCTTGGTCTTTTTAGGCTATGGCTATAAAGAATATCATCTTTTTTTTTTTTTCTTTTTAATAGCGGAACAGCATATGACAGCTCATATGATATGATTGTCTTTAATGGGTCTCCTTTTTATGAACAGCCATCTAATATTAATGTTTAAAATTCAGTTAGCAGAAAGAGTAATGATGAGCCCAAGGTAATCCTAACGACTGGGTATGACATGCCCTAGTATTGCTTTCCAATAAATCATCTGCGCTATTCAGAGGAGCACTCTGTAATGTTGAAGCAAATTAAGGAATGAAATCCTGTCCCAATAAAGTCACTAAGAATTTGTTACTGAGTTCAGCAGAAATGATATCTTACCCTAGTTTTCAAACTGTGAGTCTGCATTTGGAGAGGGCAATATTACATTACATAGTACTTACATTTTCACTGATATTAAAACAAAGCCAGGACATGATAAATAACAACCGCTATGCCCATTCTTTTTTTTCTTTCTTTCTTTTTTACCTCCAACATAATCCATTTTCAATTCTGGTTGGTCAATGCAGAATCATAATGCCTGGCAGCAGTTCAATGGACTGGACATAGGAGTAAAGCAATTTATTTATCCGTACGTGTGCAGATGGGGGTGGAGAACATCACGAGCAAAAATGCTTTCACAGAAATGCTGACAGAGGCACTTTGACCACTTGCATCGATGATGCTTTGATGCAGCCTTCCTCCCCTCTCTGCCTGTCTCTATATATGCACATATGTGGATGGGGGTGTATGAAGACAGGCTCCACAAATATCCAGAATCTCTCTCCAAAAAAACCACTCCTTTAACATGTAAAGCATAATAGCAAAAAGTAAAACAAATAAATAAATAAACAAACAAATACAATAAATACAATAAATAAAACAAACTCTGCCTTTGGCACAGCAGGACTGGGCTCGGCATCGCTTCTGCATCGGAGCACGAGAGCTGGAGAATAAATGTCTGCAAGTGTAACGCCAGAAAGAAAGGATTTACGTCGTAGAAATGGGCTGGAGATATGAGGACTTGCTGTGCCTCCCTCCTTAGTTAAGGAGCAAGGATTAGAAGGCCTTATCTTAATGGAGGATCACAGGGAATTATACAGGCTAGGGATCCATCCAGTAAACACTCCTGCCAAGCCTTCACAGGGGAAAAAACAAATGTTCAGATCCACTAAGTCCCTTCATCAGCAGCCGGGGCGGAAAAAAGTCAATCATTGTCTCTGTAAAGCCTAATACACCACCTAATCCAAAGGCATCTTTAAATTATGCACATCACACCTACCTGCTACCAGCATAGCCTGAGCAGGCAAAATTAATAACAGGCATGCTCTCTAAATGCGAGGTTTAAAGCTTGAGATAGCACGTTAATGTCTAAATTGAGTAATATTATCAGGCATGAGAATTGCAGTTATCTGCCTCCATATCTTTTCCTATTTATTTGGGGGCTTTTATTTCTTCTTATTATAGCACTGATAAAGCCTGCCTGGCTGACAGCTGTGGTGAAGGGACCATCTCTGTTCTCTTGAAGAGACAAGGGAGCTGGTGGTGCTGGGTGTGCAGACACTGCCGAACACGAGTCTGGGCAGGAGATGAAGAGACGGAGTTCGACACTTGGCAGCAAACCTGGCAGGAGAAAAGGGCAGAGCTTCCAGAGCTGCGTTGTGTGCCCGTCCTGCCAGCCCCTGGTCTCTTTAACGATGATGTGTAAGAGAACAGGCAAGAGACAGGGCAGGATTTGCTCTCCCTGTGCAAAAACGCAAACTAGACGCAAGAGGCACTTCCCAAAGGATTGTGCAAGTGCCAGTGTGGGGATGGGCAGCCCTTTGCAGACATCCAGCAGCCAGTGCTGAGCACACAGCCCCTTTGGGACGGGCTCATCTTGGGGTGAAGGGCTCCCTGGAAGGGACATGGACAAAACTGTTGTGCCTGGGGACTGGGATCTGCAGTGAGACCCTTGGGAAGCACCTGGAGAAGTGAAAAGAAAGGCTGAGGAAAGTGAGCTGGAGAGCATGCAATATCTGTTTAACTTCATCTAGTTAAACAGCCCAGGAAGGCTCAGTGCCTGATTTAGTTAAAAGAGTGACATGTCACACTGAAATGGCAACATGAAATACAAAACAGTTTTATCTGGTGCTGGAAAGGAGGACAACTTCTATAATGACCAGCAGCTGACCTCTTAGACAAACGCATAAACTGATGCCTTTTAGCTTCTGTTATTTGAGACACTCAGCCTTGCCTTCAGGCGAGGCTGCTCACCGTTTTGTTATTTTTTAATCCTGTGCAGAACACTGCTGAGCCCTGCCACTGCTTTTCTTCGTTACTGAAGACATAGCAGAGCTACAAGCTGTCAAAGAAAGGACAGAGCCTTCAAACTCAGTGCTGTGCTGTTCTTGCTCCTCTGCTCTTTGCCCTTTCTTGTTGATTATAAGAGTTTTAAATAGTTGCTAGTGATCTAATCTTAGATGCTATGTCAGCTGGCCCCTGAGGAGACTCAAATCCTTCTACTGACCATGGAAGTGTAGGCTGACGTCTCCAAAGGAAGCAGAGCGTTTGCCTTCCGGACAATGGTGGGAGAGGTGCGAATGGATGGGGATGGATCTCACAGGAGGGTGAGAGATGGTGAATCATGAGACCATGGGCTGAGGTACCCTGTGCTGTAGTCCCTTGCGCTCTGGTGCTTTATTCCCTCTTCTCCTCATTCGGCCTCCTCCATAGTGCCTGCTCAAGCACTTGCTTGGAAGCCTAATGAGCCACAGGTTGCTGCATGGATCCAGCTGAAACATAACTTTTTTTTTTTGACCCTTTATATTGTTTGTATGGGGACTGAAATGGTTAGTTAGTGCATAACACTTTTTTTTTGGTATCATGAGCCCTCAGTGCCATTTTGCTCCTGAAATTTTATTTGAATCTCTGCTAAAGATAACTTGAGCACTGGGGAAATGTTCTCTTTTATAAAAAATAAAGTCAAACTTTGATTTTATAGGAAATGTTTGCAGGTTGATATTGTCAAAAAAAATAAAAGAAACTGTCTAGTTCTGTACCCAAAAAAAACATCAATCTTCTCCAGAGCCTGGGTTGGTAAATAAATCAGGAGGAGAAGCTGCTGTAAATTAGAAAAGCCCTATCCCATTGGCAAGCAGAGCTGTGCAGGCCAGTCACACATCAGTCACACTGCTGCGAGGCGGATGTGTTTGCACACACAGGTAATTGCAACTGCATCGTGTC
>JAUBOD010001001.1:1335064-1353617 GCA_032353885.1 Nothura maculosa
GGGAAGATCTCCAGAGAAGGAGACTCCACAGCCTCCCTGGGCAGCCTGTGCCAGGGCTCTGTCACCCTCACAGGAAAAAGGTTCTTCCTCACATGGAGATGGAGCTGCCTTTGTTTCAACTTGTACCCACTGCCCCTTGTCCTGTCACTGGCCACCAATGAGAAGAGCTTGGCCCCTTTCTCCCTACATTCACCCTTCATGTACTTAGACATATTACCCAGATCCCCTCCCCTTTTCTTCTCCAGAGAAAACAGGCCCAATTCACTTGATCTCTCCTCGTATGAGAGATGTTCCAGCCCTCTGGAGTGTCAGCTACTCCACAGACTGGAGTCCTGTATTAGTTCTATATGGCAACTGCTTTCTGACCTAAGAGTTTGAATAGACAGCAACATGTTTCTTCATTCCCTTGAAAATATCTAGGAGTTATTCCTAGATATTCGTTTATATCATTTATTCCTGAATGATCTTTCTGTGATTGTCCTGAATGATCTGTCACTGCTTCCCTTAAGAACTAATCATTTTTTAATCTAGATTATGAGATCAAAATCCAGTGAAAGTTGCTGTAGTTTATGTTAAAAAGATCATTTTGCATTTGCTGTATGCTTTAGACTGCATCTAGCATAAAGAGCAGCAATTCATTCAAGTTTGTATTCATGGCAAGGGAATGATAAAATTGTCATTGTGTGGAGGCTGTGTGGACAAAGTCATCTCTGTTTTCTGAATTTCTAACTTCTCGAGCTTGTGATTGTGACCTTAATAACAGAACAGCCTGCCTACCCTGGCTGTGGAGCAACGGGAGCTCTTCTATGTTTCATGCTACAGTTTTTGAATCAAACTTTCTAGGGATTTATTTCTTATTTTATAGGAGGATTTGAGGTACGAAAGTTAGAAGAGAGACAAAAAAAAAAAAAAAAAAAACCTGAAGATGATCATATTTTGCAGAATATAAGCTAATAAAGGAAACTCCTTAATCTACAATAAGGACTCTTACCTTTACCAGTACAGATTTAGTTCTCTCCTGAATTTCATCAACTGGACTTGTGTATTTATGCTTGTGTATTTATGACATTCTGCTGGATTTGCCAGCAGACCACATGAATTTTGGAAATTCAAAATATTAACCTAAATTTGACTGGAAGGTTCTTTGCAAATATAGTAGTTAAAATATAAAACAGTTGGGAAATTGAACATGTTCACATGATTTTGAAAATTAATAATCTTGTTCCCTCTTTTAATTATGTCAAACAAGTTACAGCAGGAAAGCAGTAGTTCAGATGTCAATCATCAAGCTGGTGATAAGGTTTTAATATAATTTTAATGGGAACATTTTCCTGAGTAAAAACAACTTGTTTCGGTCTGTTTTTAAGACCAGCATCCCATATCTCATCCCAGACTCATTGTAATATGCTGTCTTTGACAGCATGGGATAAAAATTTACTCTGATTTGTAAACTACTTTTCCAAACAGCAACATTATTATTGTTTGCTCCTTCCTTCTCTATCCATTTTCCTCTCAATGTTACAAGATATTTAGGCTTGTCCATCAAATGATATAAAATGACATAGCCAATGACAGGGTTACCAAAAATATCATTTCCTTTTTAAAAAAGGATATTTTTATACAGTTAAGGACACGTCATTTTAAAATGTTTTATTTTCCAAAAAAAAAAAAAAAGAGTAAATGATCTTTTCACCAAGCAGCAAACAAAATGATGTATCTATGAAAAATATGATAATGCTTTTTTAAGGATGTGCAGATGGTGCAGTTAGTTAGAACATCTGCAGCAATACAGGAACTGAAGAGAACAGGAATTCTTTGAGAAGATGAGTTACTACCTCCTATCTATTTTACAATATTTGCAATGTTCTGTACTGAGAAGCATTCTCTACTTGATATTTGGCCCCTTTTCAGAGTCACTATTATACACAAGAGAGAAAGGTAATTACAAAATCTGCTAAAAATCATTCCACACTCATTTTTTCAACATGTCATCAGCTCTGCTTATTTTTTTTTTATTTGCAGAAAACTGCATTTATTTACACAAATAGAAAGCATCTTCAGAAACAGAGTAAACACATTACGGAGAACGTTTAGAGGTGAGCAAGGCTGGTATGGAAACAACTTGTGAATGAAGAGCTCTAAGTAAACTTGCAGATTTTGGTCTAGAAAGCAAATCGGAGGAAATGTAACAGGCACCTAAGAGATCATCAGGGGCAGAAAGAACATGATGGGAAATGGTGGTTCACTGTGTGACAAATCAAACTAATGAGTAATGGGTTCAAAACAGAGAACAAACCTAGTTGTGCTGCGGAACTTCTTGTCATAGGATATTGTGACAGAAGTTTACATGGATGCAAGAGGACACCAAACAGTTAATGGGAAAAAAAGTCCAGTCAAGATTGCAATAGACTAAAAATACAAATGTCTGGAGTCTAGAAGAGTACATGGGGAAAACATAATGCAAACTTGTGTTTTTGTACTCTTCTCTAGGCATCCTTTTTGGCCATTTATACCGATGAGCCTTTGGTGTGACCGAAAGGGGCTGTTCTTCTGTTCACCTATTTTGATCCCTTTGTTGGTAAAAATGGTTACATGTGCAAATGTGCAAGTAAAAATTCAATGAAACTTAAAAAGCAACTTTCGTTATCTTTTGTGTCATTATATATCTTTCCAAGTGTGAAGAAGACCCTGGATCATAGTGATTACATACTGGCTGTTGTGTTTTAAGATCAACAATGAACTAAGGGGCGCTTTACAAGAGATAGTCTTTGCCTGAAGAAGATGAAATCACCAACGTGGAGAAATGCATCATTTTCAAGAGTCTCCCAAAAATCTGACTCTGACACTCCAGTTCAGAAGTCCCCAGACCATGAAATTACCTGGAAAGTGAGGTCTGCCTTGAAAGGTAAGTATTTTGACTCATCTCATTTAAAGTTCAGCAATCCAAGTCAGTGAATGAACTATAAAAAGCACTTCTTAAAACCAGCATCTCAAGCACATTTAATCTTTTTCTTATATCATGTATCTATGTAACTCAGTCTTTTTTTGTTTTTTTTTCTAACTTTCTTCATCCTGCAAGTCCTGAGTGGGTTCCTCTACTGCATTCTCTGTGGGTGAAGGCTGTGCTACTTCTTGTGCTGATTTTGGTTCAGATGGTGGTAACTCTGCAGCTGATGCTCCAGGTGCAGAGGTTCCATTGCCTTTCAAGGATGATCCGGACTCTGGGGAGCGGGCTGTTTCTTCCACGTTTCTTGGTGAATCCTTTTTGCCTATCTGTTTGTCTTTGCTGTCTTTTCCAAGTTTTGATTCAAAAATATTTTTTAAAGAAGCCCTGAAGTGGAAATGAGAATTGAATGAAGATGTACATTTAAGTAGGTACATTTAATGTAAATTAACTGCTCTTAATCATACCCCTCCCATCTACAATCTTTATAGTTGCAATGCAAAGCAGTTCTTTCTAATCTCAAGAAGCCTGTTCATCTTTTTTTCTACTGGTAACATAAATATTAAACAACAGAGGAATATGATTAGCTCATTCCATGTCATGTTTGTCACCAAACAATATTGTAATACTGTATTTTGATCGAATAACACAAAAAACCATATTGTGTGTTGTCCACTTACCGATGAAGAATTATGAAGATTAATACAAAGATCACACCAATAACCACAATGACTCCAGTTACCAGGGAAAAGATCAGAACCATATATGCCCTTGTCTTCCTTGGTGATCTTTTTCCCTGTCCTGAAGAAAAGAAATGCATGGTCATTATTTTGTTTGCATTTTCCAATGAGTCAGTCATTTTATAATACGAACAGAACTGAGAAGGAGCAGGTCCTGATTCTTTACTGTCTGGTATCTTTCGTGACCATTAGACTTTTAGTAAGTCACCTAGGTCAAAGTAGCAATATTTTATATCTTCCTCGCAAAGGCCTATCTGACCAGAGAAGAGGCAAGGAAATGAAGATTAATACATGTACAGTGGGATTCAACTCGCTTAACTTGAGATGTTTTCCTATGTAGGTGTTTCACCTCTCTCTCTATAATCAATGCAAACTGACTACACTCCAGTAGTTTTCAAGCTACACTCAGCTGATCTAGTTTAGATGTCCATGATGAGCTGAACTGATCCCATTCCATGGAGGTCTGGCCAGAGAGCTCAGATATGAACAACTGGTTAAAAGGATTCCACTCTTATTGTTTAAGAAGACTTAGTGGTTTTAAATGGCAGATAGAAAGATCGGAGCTTTGAATGCCAAATGTTGGCAGGAAATAACTAGCCAAAATAACTGTGGCAGAAAAGGGCACTGTAATGCACATTATTTGGAGAGAGGAAAAAAGTATTTGGTACATGTTAAGAAGAGTTTTGCTTAAGGAACTGTTTCAATATAAGACTTCAAGACATGCCCACACAAGTTATTAACAAAATTTAGAGAAACAGCAATTATGGGAAACCATATGTCACTTGAGGTAGGCACAGCTCCTTTGCACTGGGCCTGGTACCAAATGCTCCATCATCCAGGACCAAGTTACCAACACAGTACAAAAGAATTCTAACAGTCACAATCGTTGCCATAATAGTGATAATAATTAAGATAAAGGACAGTATGCTAACAAAGGACCGGATTCAATGTCTTCGATGTTTAAAGTGCTCCTTTTCAGTTCTCTGTTTCTACCCAGGTCTGTAGATCTCTTTTTTTTCCCCTTTTTGCTTAAAGCAAATAACCACACAGCATATAAAGATGTTCTGCATGGCCCAGAATGCAGAACTTACTTAACCAAAAGCAGCTACAGGAAACTGAGGTGAGGGCAGGACATGTAGCAAAGATAACAAGTAAAGGTATTTTTCATGATTTTGCAGCATGTTAAACCTTGAAATGTTCCTCTCAAAAAAATCAATGGTCCTGACAATATTTAGACTAGTTTATTTAACACTGGATATACTCATTGGGAGATGACAAAAGAACAACACAAGAAGAGGGGAGAACTCTAAAGATGGTCAACAAGTTTCCTCCGTTTTTTTAACAATGTATAAAGAAATGTCTGGAGAGCAAACCTAGCCATCTTGTTCCGAAATTTAATTGAATTTACTTGTTCAAGCATATTCCAGCAAATCCACAAAATGTCAGACATCTTTCCTTATTCCTCCAGCATTGACAATATTACCCAAGCCAGTCTTAATTTCTCTCTCATTTTCCCTCAATCAAATATATTCCACAAGTAAAAAGTGATTTCTGTTTGCTGCCTGGTATGCAAAAATCTTGTTTGGTATTCCAGAACGACTGCAGGAAAACCATCTCTATTTCTCCTTCATTTCTGTTTCTATATAAGGTCTTGTTCCACTGTCATCACTGCAGTATCTAAGCAACTCTTCCATCACATCATTTGAGTTTCACTCTCCCGCATCACAGCATTTTCATTTTGTTATTCTTAAACCACAGCTCATCCACAGGATTCTCCTGATCTTTCTGCAAGATACAGTACAGGTAAGAATGGTAAACTAGCTGAGAATAACATAAAAACAAGCATGAATACTGGGGGTTTCAGAGCAGGTAGAGCTACCTGCTTTTAGACTAATTCACTTCACTGACTGCACTGTGCCTTTTTAGAGGTATATGCAGTTGAAGGGAATGGACATTAATTAAAATTATCTTGCATTTTGCAATTTCATTACAAATACATCAGTGTTTTATTTTCCCCTTTGTCAAAATGTGAATTTAGAGCTCTAAGCATTCTTGTGCTCACAGGCTGTAACAGGATTCTGCTGATGCGAAAAGCAAATTTTATTCTATCCACTGTTGACCTGCTCAAGTTTTCTTCCTGGGAAGGAAATGCTGCCAGCAGTCAAGAACTGGAACTGCCCAAGAGACAACCTGGCAATACGGAGGGGATGCCTTCCAAGTAAACACACGTTTTCAAAATGCAAGCAGGAAGCAGACAGAAAAGTGTCTTCCCAATAAGCTGCTCTACCATGAGCAAAGACTGATTCATCAGGGGCACTTTTAAGCCCACACTCCTAAATCCAGGCAACGCTTTCAATCAGTAAGAATTCTGCTACGTAAGCAGAATGTTTCTCAATATAACTTCTGCTTACGGGTAAGATATCCAAGACGTCTGTGAGGATATCAAAGAAGTATTCACACCAACTTTTTTAAAAAGTCCATTTAGATTAGTCAAAGAAGAAAAAATATTTATTTTCTGGAACAAGTCATGTCTAGTTCAGTGGTTTTCAGCTTGGGAGCCTACAGCCTGTTGGATGCCTGTAGGCTACTTCACCATAAAGAAAGAGTGATGAAGAAAAGCAATCTCATATGTTTCACAACTTCACTGTACAGTAATTCCTAAAATTGTGTGCACCCTTACTGAAAATTTTCTACATTTCCACAGTTAAAAAAAGAAAAGATTGTTAACATATTTGCTAGCAGATTGCCTACTACCAATATATTTTTCAGAAATGTCCAACTGTACTGAAAGGTTGGCATCATCTTGCCTAAGAAAAGAGTGCAACTTAAGTGAAATGAAAGAGTAGGATTTAGCTTCAGACTGCAGGTACTTAAATTCTGCATCTAAAGTAGAGAGCTGAATTCTACTCTTTTGTGCAAGTCAAACCAAGGCACTAAGGAAGGATAGAAGAGGATGTCCAGATTTAGTACCTAGTTTCCACCAGGGCTTCCTAAGACCAGTCCTGTGGTCAGGATAATGCTGGCAGTAGCTCACAAAGGTCTTGTCAACAGCTCCAAATGCTCCAAACACCACACCAAGCCCCTCCACCCAAGCCCTTTCCTGCTAAGAAAACAGGGGGACACCATACTGAATGAGAGGAAATAAAAGTACAATTTTATGTCCAATAATGGTTGCTAAGAAGCTTGGTAGCTTTTTTATCTTCTTTGTGGCATCAGAATAATATTTAGGCTGAGCCAACATGCAGGACCTGACTTAATGATCTTGGAAAGCTACTGCTTTTTCATCTGGGCCAGAAGAGCTGGAGCACAAGCTTCCCTCACAACAAACATCACAGTAGGAAAGAACCCAAACTCTTTGCTGTGGTGCAGCCCAGCAAGTCTATTTCCATTGTATGCCACCGAGTTTAAGTAAGGGTTCATTATCCTTTGGTTTCCATGCAGTGCGGTGCACTTCTGGACCGCCCTCTGCCTTCACAGAACCATCTCTACTTTATTTTGTTCAAATCCAAATTTAGAAGCGTCTGTTGCCACTGCTAGTATTTCCCTCCAGAAAATGTCAGCAATGCAACTTCTGTCTCTGCATTCTCTTCAGACATTTCTTTGCTAAGAAATAGACTCAACGATACTGAAAACTATATATGTCAAGAAACTGGAGCACCTGCTGTTCCTCACCACTTCCAGCAAAAGGAATCCCACTGCCTCTGCCAGCAGCACTGTTCCTCTTTATCCTCCTGTTTCCCTGGATTTTTCATTGAGTTGAAGTTCCTCTGTTGACTGCACATCTATAAGTAGATACTTGAACAATTGTTTGCATGGTCCAGCAGCCAACAAGAGTTTTTCCCACCTGCTTTCAGTTCCAGATAGTACATATCCATTTGGCAGAGGGAAATGAAATTCTGCTTCTATAGGCTTTTTTTTTTCCTTTCCTGGATATAATAGTGATACATCTTTATCTTTCTTTTCCAGATATCTCTAAGACTCTTCCTATGTATTAAAAGTGCACAGAGATAGGCAAATCTGAGTGCAAGATTACACTTGTACACATGCACACAAACACAGAAACACAGAGGAGGCTCAGACTGCTACACTTGGGCACTGGCGTTCCCCCTTTCATCAGTGTGCAAATGCAAGAACGTGGCAATAAGCACTAAGCATCTGCCCAGTAACCCTTTGCAGAGATGTGACTTTTACCTCTGAAAAGAGCTCTGGCACTGAAATCATCACCACAAAATGAGCTGAAGAGAAATGGGTGCCAGAACAACCTCTGAGAGACCTGCTGCCTGGTGTCTACACAGGTCATCTCACTCCTTCATGATAACTGTGGAGTTTAGGGCACAGTGAGGATCTCACAAGGCTGACACTCTTCACAGATCACAATAAGGAAGATGGCTCTCCACCCTCAACTCCTCCCTTGCAAAATAATCCCCATAAGACTATTGTTAGAAAATATGAATAATCTGCCTTCTGGATCTGAAGGCTTTAACACAATACCAAACAACATTACAGAAAACAGTGCACAACGAGACCTTTTCCTGTATCTCAGATTAAGATTTAGTGAGAAGGAGATACAGGAACTCCAGTTATTAAGGTATAAGTTTTCCTTTGAAGAGATCACATTACTTTTTTTCTGAAGATAAAACACTTCTTAGTCAACAGATTACTATGAAAGACAAGGACCCACCAGTCTGAATGGTTCTCAAAACAAAGCAAAAAGCCAAATTACTAAAGATCATTCATTCGTACACAAAGATCAACACAAAATTGATCACAACACAATCTGTTCAACAGAAGGTCACTGAGAAGGACAGTGATGAGTGGAGCAAGGACATATGTAAGATTTCTGTGAGACTTATAAAAGTAAGTCATACTAAGCTTTTCCACGTGGAACATATATCCAAAATCTCATGATGTTTTTACCTGCCCTTCTGCAACATGTGTCCTCCCTTCATCCCACCTCACACACCTTAGAATTTGAACCAGAAAGTGTCATGCTATGTAATTCTGAGTGCTGGCTTTGAAGCCAGACCCTCAAATAGTGTATTGCTATTGCTGTCCTGAACTGTCATCAAATCTGGACCCTGCTGGTCTTACAGATAAATAAAAAGAGCATTAGAGAAAGGAGGAAGGATGAGGCATCTGCCCCTTCTTGGTTTCCTTAGTTAATTTTAGCTCTGCTGACCTGCTCGCTACTGAGCAAAAGCACTTGCACTTCCTCTGCCCTGTCCTGCAGCTCTGGGACTGGCACAAAGAAATTCATCACTGTGGAAAAGCAAAGGGAATCTGAAAGGTCATGAAAAAGACAAAGTACAAACTTAAGTATTACGGACTTCAGTGACTCAGACAGAAGGCTAGAAGAATCCCAGTTGGAGAAAAAAAATTTAAAAAGTAATTTAGGAGCTAATAGAGAGGCAGGCTCTCTATTAGCTCATACATTTTAGGAGCTTTAGGTTTTATTCCTAAACAAAACTTATTTGACAGTTCAACTGATTCAAATACTCTCCTTAAAGTCTATATGGGACACTCCCCTAGAACCAGTGCGTGCCCATCCAGCTCACCCTGACTTGAAATCTTTGAGGTCAGTTTTGGATGAGGTAAAAACAAAAGTTCAGTCCTGTAGACTGACTGAAAAATGAGTCTGATTTTTGATACTGGTTTGGGGATTTTTTCCTTCTGTATACTTCAGGTTGAAGGCCAGTTTGTGGCAAGAGAAAAGCTCTTTGAAAAAAGACTTAGAATTTCTGAAATACTGAAATATGTAGAAAAATGATCTTGCACGACAGGACTACACCTACATCTGAAACCTTCACTTCAAAAAGTCATTTATTGGGGAACTGAGAAAGACAACATTACACAGCAGGAAGAAACGCTGCCCCTTTTCAAAGTCTGAGCAGCAGCAGCTCTGCAAACTATAAGGCAGCAGCTGGAAAAATCTACATCCACACACAAGCAACTTGGCTGCATATCCTGATGCTATCTTTCTAGAGATCTTTCTATTTTGCTCCTGATTCTGTTGAAAAAGCAAATATGTTACCTCGCTAAATTTCAGATCTTTTCAGGAAAACAGGACCTGTATGGTGTAAGCACCCTGGTACATTCTTTATCAAAACTTCTGCTGCTAATTTCTTTCCCCTAACTAATAGGATTTGGTATTTTTTAAAGTTCAAACAAGTGCAGCCTTGGTGGAGCAGATCCCAGAACATCTTTTGGTTACATTCACATCTCTGGACAGAGCTAAAGAAAACTTATCACTACCCATGGTCATCCACTCCTTTTTTGAACTTGCCTTCTTTAGATTTCTGCAGAGCCATAGCCAACAGTTTCAGTCACGTAAGAAGTCCTCAGTGGCTCTATCTGTTGGACAGGCTTCATCTGACTGCTTTTCATTTTAACTATTTAATTATAGCTTAAGTATAGGTGTGCATGTCATCCTGCTGATGACTCACCTACTCAAGTCAATGGGACTATCTGCATGCTTAGATTGTAAACAGACAACATCCTCTGCTAATGCAGGTTTCAAAAAGGAAATGTCCTCTTCGCACAAAAGGAAATGTATGAACTGAACAGTAAGAGAAGAAAAAGAGAATACAAATTCATATAATCAAAGCTTTGGCTGTATTGTGACTGTCAGATGGATTTAGAAAAGAAATAAACAAATCACTGGTTACTGCTCAATTGTAGGAAGGACCTCAAGATAGAGCAAATAGCTGACGACTGAAGAGAAAGAGTAAAAGCAAGATTCTTAGGCTGGACTGTTTCATCTAGATAAACATGAAAGGAAGAGACGGGGGAGGGAGTACCCCAAGGATTTCTTTCTTTCTAGTCTGCTATGCTTTTTGCATAACAGCTGAATCCTCATTATTTCAGGGAAAACTTTACATTTTGATGAGGAAGGCTGTTTTCACCCTTCCTCTTATTAGGAAAGCTACAGTCTCCACATGGTAACTCTTACGGTTTGAGTAGATCAGCCTACTGCTACCTATCCTGGTGAAGTGAGCAAAAAAATCCCATTAGCAGGGGGGAGAGAAAGAGGTTGCACAAAAAAAGCTTTTTGACATATTCTCTTTAGTGTAAATATTCTGTACATCTATTGTGCATTAGCAAATTCCAGATGGCAGCTAAAAGAGAAACCTCAAAAGGCTGCTCTTGTGCCTCAGTACTGTAGAGGAAAGGAGTTTTAAACACAAAAGTGCCCGATGCTCTGCTGCTTCTATCTAGCTGATCACCCTTCAATCTATTCAGGCAAAAGGAATTCTATGCTGCTTTCTAGATGCAGTAATAAATGAGCAAAACCTGCTTGTTTTTATTTTTTTTTTCTGGAATTTACAAAGCTAAAGAGAATACTCATTTCTACCACATGAAGCCTGTTCATTCCCATTCTATCATTTCCTTTTATATCTCTATTTTATTGGTCTGTATTTCATGACAGTCATTACCAGAGCACACGTGCTCCTGCCTGCGTTTCAGTGGTGACATGCAATCTCACAAAGATTGAGCACTACATAATGAACACAAGGTCATGTCTTCTCCAACACTGCAAGCGTTCCCTATGCGCTTACCAGGTGTAGTGTAGACTGTGTATTTTATAGAGGCAATTGCAATTCCCCTTTCTTGAGTATCACACTGGAAAGTAACTGGGCGGGTATCTCTGCGTACTTCCAAAATAGCTGAATCATTGGGAAGAATGACTGGTTGCTATCCATATTATATATATATGAAAATAAAAAGAAAAAAAAAGACAAGATTTGTCTCTTTTCAAATAGATTTGCAAAATAGAGTTGCATTCTGTTAGACATACAGAAGAAGGGCTTATTTTATCCCAACAGTTTTGAACACATCAGGTTGCTGAGAAAAGACCTACCATCTCTTCAGCACCTGCTGTTTAAACAGCTGTGAAGGGCAACGTGCTTGTGACTTGCTGACATGTATTCACACGTCAGTCACTATGCCCAATATTTCTGAAATAAGAGCAAATAAATATTGCTCTCTGAAATAACATTTTCCTTTAAACAAAATGGAAATTGAAGCTCCATAAAGGCGCCAAGTCTTGTAAGTCTCAGTAGTACCAACTTACAAGCAAGAAATCAGGGCTTGTTCGTATTATGACAACAAAGGAAATAATCAGCTCTGAAGTCAGTACAAGTCAGGAGGAGCATGTGGTAGACACATTCAGTATGTAATTTTGCTGCATAAAGAGAGTTTCAATTACTTACCTGGTCTGGAGTTAAAATCTTCCAAACATACTTAAATCGATTTTCAGGAGGTATAAAAATACAAGGCATCTTCACATTGCCAGAGTTATCAAAAACTGGTTCTCCCCCTGTGGGAGGAATTTTTAATAGGTACATCATCAACTCTCTGAAACTACTTCTGTATAGACCATAAAGTTCATAACTCTTCAACTTGCAGAATACTGCTTGGAAATCATCTTTTTTTTTTCCTTAAAATTACTGCAAATACTTTTTTTGCTTGGTCTACTATTTGTAACGATATACTTATCTACTAAATTGAAAAGTAGAAAAATGATACAGGGGCTGGAAATCAAATACATATCAGTATAGAAATGAAACCTGAAATGTTCCCAGCATGCTTAATTGGGTAATTGAAGGGTGGAATAAAATGACTCTACTTCCACCACACAAAGAATAAGGATGTTTTCTTCCCGTCACCAGTTTGCTCTAGGTTCCTGTATCACGGTGTTCCACTCACATCCACAGTCTACTTGTCCCCGGCACTCCTCCACACGGACAACACATTTTTTCTCAGTGCCAGGGCATCCTCTCGTTAACAGAACTTCTCGAATCCCAATCCCTTTGGGAGAAAAAAAAAAGAAAAAAGATACAAGTATCTTTCAAGCAGCATTTCTTCATTTCCTTCCAACTGTTTTTACATTTTCCTTCTTTGATACGGATGTTAATATGATATATCTACCAAACACCAGGCAAAACAGACCTTCTCTGAGTGCCTGCTAAAGCTATCCCATATTACTGTCTAGGAGTACAAGACAACATCTACTTCTGTCAGACTTTGCATCACAAGAAGACAGATCCTTGTGTCAGAAAAACACTTCAAAATAAATTCAAATTTTCCTTAAAGAAGAATTCAAAATGAAACTGATGTATGTGCTGCAAAACAATTAATTCACTTTAAATATCAAAGCATTCAAGCACTTGGTCTTTAAATGCTCAAATCAGATGGCACAGATATTACTGTACAGACTGCCAACTCAGTTTGCCTCCAGTCTGGTGATTCTCTTAAGTGTCTTCAACTCCCACCAAGGCAACCAGAAACTTAGAGCACTAAAAACTTTCTAGGATTGAGGCTGGAGAGTCCTGATTTTCCCTATGGCAACCGATAATGAGAGCCAAAGGAAGACCATTACCAAACTCTTAAATGAAGGCCACCAGAGATCACACCGGGTGGTGGCCAGTAATGTGAAGGGGATGAGAACTAGTGTGGACCATAAAGACTCCATCAGCAATGCAGGGGGTATACTGAAGGACAAGAAGTAGCCTATCTTAAATAAAGTTAAGGATTAGTTTTCCATATATCATTCAATTAAGCAAGAAGTATTTGCTCTCATTGCCAGGATTTCAATGGGAACACCCTCATTTCAACAATTACAAAGAAATGCAAAACAAGTGCTGTAATTGCTTTTGCCAAACTGTGTGTACACAGTTCACTGGAATGACACAGCGTGTGGGGGAGGAAGGAATAATATGTTTAGGTCCAATAAACATCAAAGACTTTGCCATTATTCCAAAATCATTTTGTTCACTAAACAGGCATGGGGAAAGGAGAGTTAACAGCCCTTTGCCCTGTAACAATAAATGGGAAATTGATTTGAATGCTGCATTTCTGATGCATCTGCCTTCTTTAAATGTGTAGTATATAAACCAATGTACTTCAGAATCTTTTAGAGATGTCATATAACTCATGAAACAGCACTTCAAGTGACAGAGGGAGACAACACCACTTACTTGAACTGACACAAAACAAGGATCATTCTCCACTGGAGAGAATGTCTCATCTCCTGCTTGCACAGACAGAGGTGTAAATGGCAATGAACTGACACTTTTATGAAAGGCATTCTGCTTTCCTCAGTGCCATGTATTTTCTTAGACAACAACATGAACAGGAAACCTATGAAAATCCAAAAAGCTGGCCTGAGAAAATCTTGGTGTTGGGATAAGTGCAGGACACATTCATCAGGAAAAATCTCACCACGTCTTAACTATGGGAATATTAAAATTGTGGAAGCATATCACTTTCAAAGGGATAACTAAAAAAGCTGTTTGGGAGATCTTCAAATTCTGTCCATACTCCTCTGCCTCTTCCTTTGGAAGGGCTTTTTCCTTTCATTTCCATATTTGCTTTCTGCATGTCTTCTTTTGTAGCTGCCAGTTCTGATGAAATTAATCTACTGGATCTTGACTCCAACAAGTCACAAGAGTTAATTTCACAGAAGAAAAAAAATGGCCACAATGCAATAAAAAGGCTTGTAAAACGGGCATAAAAAATATCCAAATGACATTTGCCCTAGAAAAATGTAGATTAATAGATACGGTTAGGGGAAGAGAATCAAAAAGAACTGAGCAATACGAAAACAAGAATTATGGCAAGAATCTAGAGACAGGAGTGAACAAAAGAATTTGACCTTAAAAAGGCTAATGCAGAGTGTAGCCAGATACGATAAAGCTTCATTAACAAGTGAGTATTTAGGCTTTAAAGATTTAAAACAATTGGAGTATGAATAGAGGAGCAATGGGACACAGCACTGCTGGGAAAAGAAACCAAGAAAAGTGAGACAGTTCACAAAAGCAACAAACATAAAGATAGATGATTCTAAGAAGGAAGAGGAAGGAGACAAACAGCTGACAGTTTTGCTGGGAGAACTGAGAGAACCTGTCAACAGACAGATGTGTAAGAATCGGGATTCAAACAATGCCTACAAACATTATCCGAACTCCACATATGAGACAATGCGTTTTTATTCTTTCTCATAGCTTCCGTTTCCTGATTCTTCATTGAGATGGGGATGGCACACAATTATTTCAGTATTATAGTGTTTAAATACTAAATCAGTGTGATCAAACATAAAACTGAGAGGAGACTTAGTGAAATTCCCTGAAAATACAGGGCATTTGAGAGAAGGCCTGCTAGTGGCATCACAGAATCACAGAATGGTCAAGGCTGGAAGGGACCTCTGGAGATCATCCAGTCCAGCCCCCCTGCTCCAGCAGGAACACCCAGAGCACGGGGCACAGGGCGGCATCCAGGCGGGATGGGACATAACAAACAATTTTGCAGTATCCAAAGAATGCAAGTATCAAAGCAGTGAGGATAAAAGATACACATGGAATGGGGCTATTGACCATAAGAGAGTATGTCCATAAAACAGTATGGTATACTAACCATTCAATCAGCTGTCAAGCTATGAAGGAAAGAACAGGATATAATAAAATAGATAAGAGCATTAAAAATCTCCTAATACTAGAATGCTCTAGGATGTGAAATAGTTTCCCTTAGGGAATCAAGGAAGCCCAATATGAAAAATATGCAAAAATGTCTAGAAACAAATACTCCTTCTTTTGAAGGAGGGGCAAAGCCTCATCTTTTTTTCTCCACTGTCCCATGAGGAGCAGAATTTGCTCAGGATAAACTTAAGACTGCTTCCTAAGCAATATAATTAAATCCCCACCGCAGTTCCTATCACCACCTAAAAAGAGATGACTTCTCAAGCCTCGTCCCATTTTTCCTCTTCCCCTTCCTACTCCAGAATGATATCTCTCCTCTCCATTGCATGCTTTATAAATTGTATAAATGTGGAATACAGAACAGGCTACCGCAGGCAAGCAGTTTTTGGCAATATTGTATGTGGGAAGACATCTGTGAGAAGCATCAGAAGATCTTTCATCTTCTGAACATCTCACAGATGTTCACAAATAGCGAAAATTGTTACTTTGGGGAAGGCAGCTCATGTGCCAATAAATGTAGGGAACTGGTTTAAAATAGGAGCTTGCAGGCTGTGAAATTAATAAAACAACAGATCCGACCTAAACTTCTAATGACAATCAGCTTGATTGTTTTTGTTAATTATAGTTATTGGCAATTGAAATCAATGAGAGGTGAACGAGGGCAAGCAAATTATAACTGCTAAATTGCTACAGTTAGCACTTTTTTTTCCAAAACCAAATGACAATATGTTTTATTCATCTGCTTTGCTACTTACCACATGTAACTGTGCATTCTCCAGACTCTACTTCCCTGGGCACGGTGTCATTCCAACCTGAACACAAAGTATAAAGTTATGTTTCTACTACAATGAAACCTGCTCATAGAGATGAGTATGCTCAATTAACAGCAAAGTCACTCCTTGGTCTTATTTCTATTTCTCAGTTGAAATGGGAAACTTGCTACTATTTTTGCTATCACAAACTACAGCAGAAGAAAATAAGATTTTTTTTCAAAGCTATATCATACAATCCAATATGAACAGCCTTCATATTTAAACCTTAAGATAATTTTTTAAGAGGAAAAAAATGTATTTTTAGTATAAATCTATTACACTAAATTAGGCCACTCAATGCTCTGGAAAACGCAGTGTCTAGGTTATATGCAAATTGTAGGTCTTCACTGAAAAGAGTTAAGAAAAAAATTCATTAAACAGTATTCAGTTAATTCATTCCCTGTTCTTTCTGGCTAACATAAGCCTTCCCACATGATTTTGTTCCCCATCACACTCCAAGGTCAGGTTTAGACAGCTAGCACAATGATGAGTCAACCAGGTACAATATTTTAATTAGGTACCAGAGTTTTAATCACTGTGATTGGGTTCCTTCCATTTTTCATGGTGCTTTAAGGTTATGGAATGGGTTTCACAGAATGTGCAGAAGCAAAAGGTTCTCCTCTCCATCTGGGACTCAAATCTGGATTATACATTCTATTTCTATTAGCATGCAATCTAAATTTTTTGTTTATAAAGCTACTAAGATACAGTAGCTGTTTCACAGCAGAAGTAACTTAGTGAAGTGTCTTTGGAAATAATTCATTAAGTAAGCAATAGGTCTTTTAAATTCTGCCAAAAGCAAGAGAAAAGACAAGTCATTATGACTGTTTTTACAAGTCTGCATTGCCAGTCCAGCCTACTCAGATTATTTTTTTCTGATAACAAATACTTACCAATGTAAAGTTTGCTTTCACTGTCTCTCAGCTTTTTATTTTCAAGATTTATGTTTACAAAATGTTATTTCTGTGCAGTAATGCAAGTTGATATATCACTTCTTGCTACTAAATCTCTGTGTAGCATTTACATTTTCACACGCTATCCAAAACTTTAGATTTCTCAGGTTGAAAGGAACAGATCCATTTCTCTTGCAATCAGTGATAAACAAATACAAAACCTGTATTCCTCCATAGTTAAAGATTAACACTGCAGTGGCACATTGCATTCTTCACAATGATAAACTGATACTGAGGTCTTTTCTTCCCAACATTAGAAATGAGCCTTCAAAATCCTATTCTTCTGTTATCTCTGTCTGTATGGTTTTGACATTTATTTCAGCGTATAAGCTGTGCTCATCAGAACAGTCTTTTAGCGTATACACAAAAATCCTTAAGCAACAAACTATTCAGTTGAATGCTAATGTGAGACTTCAGCCTTATCCAGCGCATACGAAAGAAAAGTTAAATGAAAACCCTAGGAAAGCAGAGAAATCCTTTAAAATGCCTACTGGTACCATCAAGCTCCATCTCAGATGAGCCTCACAGAATACAAGCGTCTTCAGAAGACAGCTCTCACCATGGACATCCTACCACATTTCTCTTAGTTTCCTTTAAATTAATGTGACAGTCACCCAACAGTCTTGTCCACTGAGAGCTAGCTCAGCATAGTGGAGGGGAGGAGCAGAATGTAAAGATCCTGCAGCACAGTTTAAATACAATCATGTTTAAAAATGCCTGTACTCAGTTTGGCACAGCATGAGTTGTGCTTCTTTTTAGGTATGGAATAAATGGAAGTCTGTAAAAACAAACAGGGGCATTTTCATTCTCAAATGGTGCAACCTGAAGAGAAAAAATCTCTGGGTAGAAAATATGACATTTTTTCTAATTGTTAATACTCCAATTAAAGCTTTAAATATATCCAAGCATTGTAAGTTACATTGCTAAATCTAAAAGAAGCTCTAAAAGGAACATGATCAGACTCGGTGTGAGTTCCCTGGACAATGCAGTACTTTTTACATTTGTTATGAACCTTCCACAGCCATATTAGAAAATAAAAAATTGCAGCTTCTTTTACTTTCATTGGCTCTATTGTCAAAGAACCAAAACTTTAAGAAAGCTCCTATAGGAAACTGCTGATCCATCCACTTATAAGATGGCTGTTACCACTTGCATCAGCTTCAGATAAAAACACAGTGTTAGCCCCATGCAAAGACAGTTATGTGCAGAGTTTCCATTGGTATTAATAGGAGGTATAAATGTAGATCCCACATGTGCTGCGATAGGAACGAGCTGCATTGACATTCCTGTCCGAGGGCTGCACTCAGCACCCGCACGGCACAGGCAGCCTGTTCCTCTCCATTTGCAAGACCTACGTGGGACAGATTTCTCTTTTTTTCCTCCATGACGCCCCATTTTGATGGGGCAGGAGGTCCGGGGCGGCACCGAGCCCCGCTCCCGATGCCAACGGGCTGCCGGCTGCGGGGCACGGGCGATGGCGCCGCAGCCCGGAGCTCACGGCGCTCCCCGGCGCTGCCCTCCAGGGAGGGACGAGGCGGCCGCGCCGCCCTGGGCGGAGCGGGAGGCGACGGGCGGGGACGGCCCCGCAGCGGCGCCCGCCGCGCTCCTCACCGGGCTCCGCGCGCCTCCC
>JAUBOD010001001.1:1354060-1387279 GCA_032353885.1 Nothura maculosa
CGAGGCGCAGCGCGGCGCCCGCCGCCGCCCGGCCCATGGCCGCCCCGCTGCCCTCCGCCCAGCGCCGCCCGCGCCCGGCAACGGCCCGCGCGTCACAACGGGGCCGGTTGGGCCGCGCTTTGCCGGGGGGCGGCCTCACCCGCGCAGCCGCGACCAATTCGCTCTGGGCAAAATGAGACTGGGCTGCGCTCGAGGTGCCCCATCTCTGTGCCCTGTTCCCTGGCCTGGCCTTCCCTCCATGCTGCCTTCCCAAACTACACGTGGGAGGTGGCTCCTGCAACTCCTCACACCATCACTTGATGCTTCTATAAGGGCTGTTGCGCCCTTGGAGGCAGAGGGAGCTGGGGAAGTGGGAAAACACTCTGTGATGGGTAATGAGTCATTGCGCGTTCAACCAAGTCCACGGAAGCTGTCAAAGTAATGCTGATGCCCGTAATAATATCTACTATTTCTAGATCTTCAGGAGCCAAAGTCATTGAGCACTGTGAAAAATAAAAGTCAGTCTTGAAGCAAAGCAGCCCTCTTAAGGGGAGAAAATAATTGACCGATAAGATTAAGTCCAATCTCTCTCACTCTATTAGTCTCTCTATATTTTCATCAAGACATTTTCAGTGTGCTTTCATGCATATATGTTTACCCATGTAATATATTCCTATGCATTCACACACATAGACGACATATTGTCATCAAAATGCAGCAGCCTCTGATGGGATCCAGGAGGTGACGAGTATAAGGCAAAGATGAATTGCTTCCAGGAAGCGCAGGAGTGAATACTGCTCCGGAAGAGAGACATCTTCACCATCTCCACAGGAGGAGCAGGAGCTCAGCTGTTTTATTTTTATTTTTTCAAGGCCTAGTTAATGGCTGTATGACATTTTGCAGCTTTTCTCAGTGTTATAATAACGTTCCCTGGTTATTTCTGGTGGTTGTTGCATTCCTTCCATGTACCTTGCATATACTGAGTCTCTGTCTCCTTCTACATTCTGCCTTCTGTCTTCCTTCAAGCTTATCTTTTTTCTTTCTTTCTTTCTTTTCTGATTTTTCTCATTTTGCCATTCTAAAACACCTGAATAACGTTATGCAGTGCAGTGGACAAGATCCTGCCTTTTGTCTGCCGCTTGACTCGGGCCGTGCTCTGTGGAGCAGCAGAGTGCTCCTGAGTAGGCAGAGCTGTTCCACCTCCTTGTGCTGCTCTCACAGCTGGCTGTGCCACAAGCTGCCCGGAGAAAAGGCTGGCACGCAGACAGCTTGGAAAGAGCTTGCAGCTGCTTGTTCATCTCCCCAGCCTCAGGACAGCCATAAAGTGCTTCAGCGGTGGGAGTGTGTGTTTGGAAGCTTTCTTCCAGGCTGCTCCTTTTCTCTCCTCGCTTGGCACCATCTCCCACGCAATCATTTTCCTCAGCCATTTGCAGGAGGAACAGTCTGCCTGGACTTGTAGCCAGTATCACTCCCATCCCTGGAGTTAGAGCAGTGGGCAGAGCAAAAGCACGCCTTCAGATTGCCCATATGGGGCTGAGGGATGCAGCCAGGAGCAGCACACAGAGCTTCTGAAGTGTTACAGACACCTGGAGTAGGATTAGCTCTCTAGGCTGCCTTCAGGCTATGAGGGATGAGGGCTTTCAGTTTAGCCATATAACACAATGTGGTTTCATGCTGACTTTATTAGTCTGGTTGCTAGTTAATAGACCAAATAATGTCATTACCACAATGCCAACAAAGATTTGTACTTTTAACATCAACTCATTCTCGTAAAGAATATCATCTCATATAGATGCTCTATAATTTTCCGAGTTAATGACTGTGCTGTAGAGAGGTTCGAGTGGCATGCAACCAAATGACATATAGCCCTTAGAGTGAGCAAGAACAGCCTTGTCTCTTTTATTCACAGTGATAATCTAGCTTGTTAAAGATGTGAGGAAGATGTTTGATACTTCTGGAAAACTGGAGTTCCGTGCAGGGTTGTTTTCTGTGACAACTCTTGTGATCAACAGAATTTCTTTATTCTTTGTGCATGAGCCAGTGAATAATTCTCTTAAGTAATATCATATTGAAACTCCTTGCAGCAGCAGCTCATATCCTAAGGTCACTACACGTGTTCTGGTCAAGGGGAGGTGGGCAACAGTGCTAAAAAGTGCCTCATTTTATTCCTATGCACAGATAATGGCATGCATCTTCCACTGGGTAAGAATTGTTGCCATAGTAATGCTTCCAGCACTCCTTTGGATCAATAGAGCAGAGGATTTTTCAGGTATTTTTCTTTGCAAGCCCATAGTCATACTCCAACTATACTTCTATTTCCTTCCTGTAAAATAAGTTAATTCGGAGCTCTTTTAGGATTTTGCAATTCTGTGAAGAAAGCTACTTTTTCATGGTGTACAGGGGCAGAATCAGAGTGTGAATGGGCAAGTGTCAAGAGAGAAGAGCTGCATTTACTTAATCAAAGCCTCGAGCAGGCCTTCTGGAGCCCTGTCAACACCTCGTCAAAGGCGAGAACAAACTGAAGCTGCAGAACAGGTTGTGTTTTTGCTGAGGGTCCAGGTCTAGTTCCACTCACAGACCAGTGGGATTCTCAGTTGACTTAGAGTTTGTTCCTTCGTTCCAGGACATTTTCGATAGGGAGTTGATTTACTAGCTGAAGTTCAAGCTGATTACTGATTCTAGGAGGGGAGCCTCCCATAAATACTGAATGAATCCACAAAAGTCTGGATTCAGAAACTACCTGTCAACTTAAGCAGCTACTTTGGACATGTAGATTCTCCTACCTGCCCACACATGCCAAAAATATGTCTGCGTTGAACAGAGGCTGTGAGCCCCTACTTTTTGTTACTCAAGCTTGCTTGCTGTCTACCATTTTACCTTTAATTACAGCCAGATGTCATCAGTTGTGACAGTGCAGATGCAGTGAGCACCCAAGTCACACTTACAGCTAGTCTGCTTGAGCCTTAGCTGAGTCACAGGCTGATTTCTTGCCCCCGCCATCTTGCCGAAGGGATATCATAGGACAGAAACTCAAAACACATCTGTGAGTGCCACCATTTTGTCTCATGTGATACCTCTGTAGTTGGGACACCTGCACAAAGGGTGTGAAACTTCAATCCAGTGTCCTTCTCTGCTAGATGTGACTCGAACAGATCTTTACCATCTTGGAGAATGTTTGAAGCACCAGGGAATGTGTTTTTCAGAGGGGCAGGGGGCAGAGGCAAAGTTCTCATTCCCTTTTGTTCCTTCTCATTTCCTCTTCTCCTTAGCATTAAATAACTTTTAAGAAAGCATCTGGCTTGGGAGAGGCACGAAGCTAAATGTGCTGGTGTAGACCTAGCAGTTAGGGCACATCTGAGCATTTGCAGTGAGCTCGTTTGGATGTCTGTTGGGAAAGGTCTCGTGGCCAGTAAACTGTTTGCCTATGGCCATGATGTTCAGGAGTGTAAGAGTGAGCAGGGCAATTTCATGGCAGTTGACCTCAGTGTTGCAGACTGGCCTGGGGCACGTTTAGACAGGCGCTGGATGAAGGTGAAGCATTGCAGTGTCTAAATGCTTTTGTGAATTCAGCAGTGAGACCTCACGCCAGGATTTTCTCAGGTGGAAAGCGTTATGATTGTCATATTGATATGCAAACACTTAAGGCAGTGTATTTGTTGGCAGCATATTTTGCATGTGTTTAGGAAAAAAAATCTCAAGCTCTGCTTAGATTGTCCCTAGAATATCAATACTCGAGTGGTTTACATCCAAGTCCTACCCTACACAAGCAATCTCCTATGCCTAGTTTCCTTCACAAAGATCAGTATTTACCTACAGATGCTGCACACAGCTCCTTTAGGTATTGCACTTATTCACTTCTAATTGGAACAGCAACATGCCATCTTCTGAAACTACACAGTACATTTTTTAAATAGTGACTAATACTTCATTGCCTGCTGGAAACATCTCCATCTCACAAACACAAGTGGCTTCTGCGGGAACAGCGGTAATCAGCACCATAGACAGAACCCTGCACGGTTCATTATAGCTCTTCCACAATTATGAGGCTGGTGCCTGCGTGCGTACATCACAGCTGAGCAGAGAAAACTGGGGGCCACGTCTTCTTTTCCTCTTGCCTAACATTTATCAGGAGGTCTGGTGCTCCACACCTGCTTATTCTCCCCACTCTTGCTTGCATCCTCACTGAGATAGATTTATCTTCTACAGCTCCTTCTTTCTTGTTGGCAGCACAGCTCCGTTGCCTACATCTGATCATCTGGCCCTGCCAGAAATGGAGACAAGGCGAGGAAGGAGCAGGGGAGGAGATATGCATTCCTGGGGGTTGCCTTGAGGTACAGCCAGGACACAGCTAAGCTGCTGGACCCTGAGAAGTACTCTCAAGCCCTGCAGCTTCTCTCTGATATTTTGTCCTAGTGGCTTTGGGAAAAGAAGGACAGAGGGATTCAGCTGAGATGCTGCCCATGGGCAGCAGCATACTTAATGTTGTTAATTCCAGACAATAGCCACAGAAACAAATGTAAACATTTTTGATTTGATTCTCTTTGTATTTTGAGGGAGTTATATATGCCTTCCTGGAACTCAACCCTCTCAGCAACACTTCTAAGATTTTTTTTTTGCCAGAAATCCTAGCAAATTACAACAAATTCTTAAAATTTCTCATATAGTCCCATCCATTTTCCTATTACTGGGAAGAAACATTAGCAAGAAATGTTAAAGTTACTCCATAGAAAGAGAGACTGCAAACTGAGAGAACATCTCCTAAAGCAGCCTGCTACCAAAAAAAGGTACCAAAAAACAGATGCCACATTGTGCACCTACTGTAATACTGCTTTCTTGTTGGAGTGGTTGTACAGGAGAAAATGGGGACTAAATACCAGTCCAATTAGTTGAAATCAGCTCATGCGAAGGACAGGTAGAGGTTTCCCTTCTAACATCAATGGAAACAAAGCAGAGCCCTGAGAACAACCGTGCTGAGCAGATGCAGCTTTAACTGTTCCTCTGTCTTGACCAGTGAAAGTAAGGTCTGCTCCATAAAGGGGATAAAGTCATGCTTTACAACTGGACTACTCTTCCAGGATCAAAAATGCAGCCTTAAGTAAAGTGACCCCAGACACGCATAGCGGCGTATCATCTGTTCAGCCAGGTCCTTCTGTTAAAGTCCTGGCTGATTCCTTAGAGCAGATCAAGAAGCTAATTGCTGTAGTGAGGCCTTGCTTTCCATCTCTTACCAACAACAGCTTGCTGTTTGTCCCGCTGTACCTCAGGGGAATGCTCTTGGGGCTGCTGCTGGCACCTCGGCCTTTCTGTTCACCCTCTCTCCCATCCAGGTCCCACCTGCCTCTGCACTGTGTTCATGGCAGTGCAGAGCTTGCAGTAACTCCAGTCTTGGTCATCCTTGCACAAAAGCAAGACCAGCACCTGCTTATACGATCGGCTAAGACTGCCCTGCCACCTGGCCAGAGCCAGATAGCGGGAGATCACTAAACACATGCCAGAGCTTCCACACTGTCCTGCTAGGTTTCTTCTTCAGACACATCTTTGCATTCAGGATTCATGCTGTTTTCATCTGCTGTCCCCTGCAGTTTGGCAGAAGCATCCTCTGAAGAGACCTAGCAAGAGCTAATGCTTATTAACTCCTCCTCAGATATCCATGGGTCTGGATGCACTGAGATACCTTGGTAATGAGAAAAATGAAAGTGTCTAGACAGACAGACTGACAGTAGTCCCACAGCTAGGGGAGAAGCGATGCCCGCAGATTTCCCATCCAATTAACTGTTGTGTATTCTGGGCAGAGGAACGTGCAAACACACAGCCCATGCATGCAGTGAATATACTGTTTGTTTGCTATGACACAATATTTACAGGATATTGTACAACCTCTGTTGAATATGTCATTAATAAAATATTTTAAAAATTAAAACGATACCTGATATTTACAAACTGTGTGATTAAGAGGGCTTTTCCAATACTGTAGGGTTTTCTTTGTAACAGTGGGGGCCTAACCAATCTTCTGGAGTAGTTTCTTAAAGGAATGAGTTAAATCACAGGCCTGTCTCTTTGATGGTTTATGCTCACAAGCCACCACATCCGATTTTGGTAAGGATTTTAAAGTGCAACATTCATTTCTGTTTTAGATGCTGATCTGCTCTGTGTCATTCCCCTATGTGAATTGGGCCTAATAAACATAAACTTTGATCGACTCAGGTGCAGAAATTGGGAGTCGTCTTGAATATTTTTTTGTTTGTTTCCAGGCATGAATTAAGTTTGAACAATAAGGGCATGTTCTCTGAAGGGCTGAGCACCTGCAGCTCCCATTCCACTCAGCTGAAGTTACAAATGCCAAGCAGCAAATGCCAAGCAGGGTAAGATTTATCCAAGCAGTATTGATCACAAACTAAATCTCAGTGTAGGGCTCTCTTTGTCTTTATAACTTACCATGTTTACTAGGAAGCCTAGAGTCTGTGTAAAACAGTCAGAATAATTTTGTTTAATTAAAAGACTGCAGTGAAAGGAAAGAAAGGCAAAGATATGCCGTGTTCTGCAGTACAATAAAAATAAGTAAATACAATTCCAGTTAATTATCCATCACTCAATACAGAGACTTCTACTTAATCTAATCACTGGTTAATTAGATTGTCTGTTTTATTTGATCAAATCTACTGTAACCAAATCATCTGCATTTGCATTGTGCTTTGCTTATTTTGATGATTTTCTATTATGAAAAAGGTCATTGTCAGGTGAATTTAGGCCCATATTTATTGTTTAATACAATAGCACTTCACATCACATAAAAATCTTTTTGCAGAACCTAGTTTGAGGCTCAGACTTTTAAAGTAAGTATTGTAGTGTATGCAGAGCAACATAAAAAAACCTAGTGTTTAAAACCTAGATTTTCCATGGAATTAGGTGCCTAACTCCAGTCAGAAAGCATTATCTAGAGGATCTGGGCTTTATGCAGTGAGACATTTCCCAGACTCTACCAGGCATTTCAATAAGGAATTAAGGACCTAACTGTAAAATACATGCAAGGAAGACTTGCCATTTCTGCCTGGACTCCTCACAGTTTCACTGTGGTGATCCCTAGTGAGGTCAGAGCAGTGCAGTGCACTTGAGCTGCTCACCTGGTGTTGGTATCTTGTTAAATGGCAGCAACCTGGTTATGTGCCTGAGTTTTTAGGGAGTAAGTCCTTGCTTTGTCTTTCCATGAGACTCAGAGCACAGTTGGAGAGATTTTTGCCTTCCTCCAAGCCACTCGGTACTCTTACTGGATTCAGCTCTTTAGCCTGGCTGCTTGAAGTGAAAGGGTGGACAGGCTAAAGCTGGCCTAAGAAACAGGCTGTTCCTGCCTGGTTTGGAATGATTAGAAGTAAAATGATTTTTATTTTAACAAATGGAGAAGATTATAGGCTACAGTTGAGGGGATTATGATGCCCTGGTCCCATACTGACATGAGCCCAATGCAAAGAGGATACCCTCAAGCTACCCAAGCTGGGATAACTGATAAGCAACCAGAGCAGAACTGGGATACTGCAAGGTTCAGGAGACCTGAAGACATGAATGGCAACGGCTCCCTAAATTTCCCTTTATAAATGTGAACACAGTGATATCTACAGCTTCTGCCTAAAATGTTATTCAAGCCTATGGTGAGCATGTGAAGGAAATTTCCTTATCTGGAATCCGTGAGAGCTGGGATTGGTGATAAGAGCAGAGATGGTGTAATAAAGAGTGCTAATCTCATCATGGCAATCCTGCTGGGTGTGCTGCTCCGGGCTAGCTCTAGGTATAGGCAATATAGGCAGTTGCCTATAGCAACAGATTGCCAGGGATCCAGCACGGGTTCAGGCTCCCAGCGCTGCTGATGTCTACAAGAGCGCCCAGGCTGCCGTTGCTGGAGGAAGCAGGACATGCGGGGCCATGGCTTTTGATGGCAGCAGCAAAGAGCTGGGGTTTCCCTACAACAGTTGTCATCAGCCCTCTTGCCTTCGCTCCCCTGGCTCAGCAGGGGCAGAAAGTCGGGCTCTCCAGGGCTTTCCCCTGGCTCTGCTGCTGCTTTTTTTTCAGCAAAATTCAATCTTGCCTGGGCTTCTGAGATAATCTGGAGCTGACTTTTATCACCCATGAGAGCGCTACGGATTTAATGTTGCTCAAGACAGCTTGAGGTTATCCAGACATAAATCTCGCTTGGTTCCGTGGAGGAGCAGTGGCAACACCAGCACTGACGGAGAAAAGTCAGGAAGGTGTCATGCTGCACCAGGAGAAACAAGCCAGGCCTTCCAGAAATGTTCAGGCAAAAATCAAGTAATTCTTCATGAAATCATGCCAGAGAACTAGGAATACTGATGTGCCAAAATAATGCAGAGCATGGCAAGTGAAGGGCAATCGCTGCTGGGTCATTCTAGGAGCTGAACCAAAGCCAAAGCCCCCCAGCCAGCGTCCTACCATTTGTAGCCTTTCCTTTTGCTACTCTAAGCGCAGTCTGCATTTTGTGTGTGTCTCTTGGAAAACCATAATGATGATTTTCAGTGCTTTTGCGTTATAAAGTGATCTCTGAACACTCATGATTTCTCATTGGCCAGAATTGAGAAGCCCTTCCAGAAGCTTTTCAAAGTGTTTCATCCAAAAGCTTATCTATGGTTTTGAGTGTGTTCATGTTTACAGAACACTGAACTGTATTTGCCATGTTGCTTCATAACCAATAGTATTATCTGCTTGCAAAACAGCACGTGTTTGGGAAGGGATTTGGTGGGAGGGTGAGATTTGGTTGCTTAAAGTTTGTTTTTTGCTGCTGTTGCCAATTACTGCTGATACTTGCTGTTTGAGTAACTAGGTTAATTGGAAAAGAGAGCTCCTTTTCCCATGTCGGTAAGTAGTCCACTGCCATTTGGCAATGGAAGGTGGAGGTGTAACAGGACAGTGTACAGTACATGTGCTGATTCACAACTCTTACCCTCAGCAGCCCCTTTTTGGACTTCACCCAGGAGATATTCATCCCTATCTCAAAAATTCACTGGGAGTCTTCTGGTGGGAGTCGCATATTATCTGCCTCACCCAACAAGCTTTTCATTGCTGTGCAGTCTTGGACTCCTAGTCATTATCTTTGCTTTGCAAATGTATATAAATTTTTAGCTGCTACTTATTTTGTGTTACATATAAACCCAAGGCTATCAGAAAAATAAGAGATTCCAAAAGCAATTCCAGTGGGATTTTAAGAAGTATCAAGAACCAGTCAGCGAGGAATTCAGAATTCATCTGTCTTGGTTTCTGTTCCTGATTGCTTACTCCTAAAAATTATACATGGAAAATAGGTTCATTTATCTGTGGCAATGCTCTGGACTCAGCAATACAGTCTACAAACCTCCAGGTTATTTTATGAACCTTGTAAATTACAAGGCATCTTTTCCAGCTAAGTTAGTAAGGCAGCCTGTCTGCCTTGTCATAATTGATGTTGAATAGAGATTGTCTTTTGGGATGAGATGGTAGACCCGCTGTCCCTACCACAGCAGGGGAATGAGGCAAAGGCAAAGTTCAGCAGATCCAGATGACAGAACAAGCTCAGTCATCTGTGTGAAGAATTTTGCTCTTGCCATGAAGAACTGGATGTTATTAGTCTGCAGAAAGAGGGAAGACAAAGACAAATTTGGCTGATGTTTATGTCAAGGGGACAGATAACTAGATATACTGTCCCCAATTATAAACAGGCTTTTAAGCCTGCTTACCTTGACTCGCAAAAGTATGTAAAATATCCACTGAGGGTAGGAGAGCTCTTGGCAAAAAGACTCTCACTATCCTTTTAGAAAGGCTTGTCGAGCCCAAGGTCAGTGAAGAATCTCTCATTGCCAATATACAATTTCCTTCATGCACCAATTCGGAAGCCTAGGAACTCCACTTCTGTAGTGGATGTCAATGCTCGGATCTCTTCTTCCGTATGTTGATATTTTCTCACCTTTTCTGTTGCTACGGCACTCAATGTTATTAATCCATTTTTGTAGTGGACAGTAATGTCCACCACCTTTGCACGGATCCCTTTCATCATTGTCAAATCCAGTTTGAAGAGTTCAATTTGTGTTATCCCCGAGATAGGATTCTACAAAAATCTCTCATCCCAGTCTTTTTGCCTCTTCAGTCAGCAGGCACATAATTTGCTATGCCTTTTGATCCGTGTGTCTTGGACGGTTATATGAGAACAAGATTCCCATTCTGCAGGACAGTGCCTGCACCCCCTGAGAGCACCCTCACCCAATCCAATGGTTAAAAATTCCCAGGCAGGGTAAGCATTGGCCCGTAGTTGGATGGCCATTATCAATTTTTGGTAGAAGATGCCCAGATAATGTATTAATCAATTATTACTTATGCAATCATTTTTGAAATTTCTAATGCCACAGCCTTGAGTTTTAAGATTGGCCCAATTTTCCATTTCTCTCTTCCTCCATCTACAAGGAACAGGATAGATGGTCCTCGGGATAAATCTTTCCCATTCAGATGAGGACTCAACGGCTATTGGAGCTTCAATAGCCACCTTGGAGAATTCTTCCATCACTGATGGAACGTCATCTGGATACACACTCACGAGATCAACACTCTCTTCACCTCCTCTTGGATCCCCTTCTGGAGGACGATGCTCCTGATGGTACCATCTTTGGACTGGGCGATTCCTAGCAATACACGAGCCTGAATACTCAGAATCTGGCTCGATAGATGGGGAAATCCCAGACCATCATCCCTGAAGCTGATATATAGGATAGTGTCACATGTACTTGGTGGTAGATGTAACCAGCTCTTTATAGCCAATTTCATAACAAGGTCCAAGGACTGGAGGTGTGTGCCTGAATGATCTGCACTGAACAGTAACCTTGGGATTGCATAGTTTCTCAAGGTGTCTACTTTCTGAAGTGGTTTCAGTGGGGCTCCCCTGATATTTCTTATCCAGGTTACTTAAGATTTCTTTTATAGAGTCACATTTTCTTCCTCTGCTCAGCACCTGTTTTCTTCCCCAAGGCTGTGTTCCTACCTGTGCATCAAAAGCAGAATTGTTCCATAGCCTCTCTCCTAAAGAAGACTTTCAGCAATAACTCTCAATCTCCCTGTAGCAATGGCTGTGGAAGTGTTTTTGCAGTGTTGCTTTTTAATTGCTGTTATCTGTATTCATAAATTCACAGATCGAAGGCTGCAAGGGCCCATTGGATCATCTCGTTTGACCTCCACAAGCCCTTAAGTGTCATCGTTTAGCCCTGTATTGAGCCCGTGTTGAGCTGTAGCTGCTGATCCAGTGGGAACGCAAAGCTGGGAAGGGATGGGCAATTCAACACTTCTTTTTGGTGGATCGTCTCCTCTGCTGTTACAATGTATGGCTTATTGTGGCAGTGCCTAAGGGGGCCATCTTAAGGCCTGAGGCCCCATTACACTGGCCTCACTATACATAATTTAAAAAGACAGCTATTGCCCCAGAGAACGTACAAACTGTAAAGTATATGTGAGGCTTAATGTCAAATAGAATATTATGCAGTTGGTTTCAGGCTGCTTACTCAAGTGAGGAAAAAATTAAACAATACCGTGGCCTCAAGTAGTTTGTGACTGAGGGCTCAAATGCATCGCACGGACCCAAGGTTTGCACAACTGTCACAAGCACAAGAAGAATGATTTGTGGTGGACAGTTGCCCTAAGGATGGTGGTATAATTTATAAATCAAAATAAATAAATGGAATGTGAAGAAGAAATATAAAATAATAATAACAAAAAATTCAATCAGGTCCCCGAGGATTAAACAGAAAAAATAGCCACGAGGGAAGCTGGACTCTCTGATGTTTTTCTGAGCTCTGGATGCTTGTGTTCTCTTTGTAAAATGATAAATAATCAAAATAAACAGGAGGCTAAAGGATTTTCAAAATGAATAAAATCAGCTCCCACATATACACAAAATACTAATGGTTCCTGGTGCATATATTTATTGATCTAATTAGAAAGAAAGACTAGACTGAGTAAAATAATGTAGTTATGTCCTTGAATGCATTATTGAGGGTAATTTAGGGGGTTATTGCATCCTTTGGCCCTCTGGAATATCATTGCTTTTTTCTGAACAATACTAACTTCTGGAGGACCTTTAAAAGCAGTTGTGATATTTACATAATTTTCTCCTTTCTCCTCTGGAATATCTCTTGGTATTTTCAAGGCAGTTTCTCTTTCAAAAAAAAAAAAAAAAAGAAGAGTTAAAAGGATAAATTCAGTGTGCCTGATTTTTCATTTGCATTAGAATTTTTGCCTCTTAGGCGAATGAAGCTTGATGGACCAACTCCTGCTTGACTCCAGTTTGAGAGGGGAGTGAAGCCTTATTTTATCTGACTACCTCACAGGTACAAATTAATATTCATTGAGTTTGAAAAAAGAGTCAAATTTTACCATCTAGACTAAAGCACAATGAGTTTCCTGTGTTTTCGCTGTGAGGGAGCACATGTTTGTGAGATCTTGGCCTACCTAATGAAGGTACTAGAACCAGTACAGTAAGCCCTGAGTCATTTATTACACACTCAGATCTTCCCAGGGGCTGAATTAGGTGGAAATGATGGTGAAGACAAAGTCCATGTGATGCTCCATGTACCTGATGTGCTGCACTCCCACCATTGTGCTCAACTTAGCAGCTACCCACCCACTTGCATCCTTCATCACTACAACTCATAACAAAAAAAGATCCAAATTGAGGAAATGCTAAATTAGCTCCTGAGAAGACAATCGCTAGAAAGCTAAATTTGGTGACACTAACTGCAAATTACTTCGCACGGTAGTAGCACAGGGATATACAAAGGATGTCAACTTCCTGGCCTTTTCTGCTTGGAATCAGCCTTCCAGGTCAGGATTTGCGTTGCCTGACTGGGTTCTACACACATGTATCAATTTCTCTAAGTTTCTAATAGTTGGCAAAGGGATCTTTGCTGTCCTGTAGTAGCCTCACGCAGGCTGCTTCATGTCCTAGCTGTCCTGGTTGCAGGCAACTTCAGTACCATTGAGGAGTCTCCTGCCACAAGAGCAGAAAGGAGAGGGTAGCAGCGTGCCCAGCCTGGAGAAGCTGGAGCTTTGTGTGGGGCTCCATGCCAGGAAATGGTGGAGCTGTGAGTTTTCTCTTCAGTGGTTCAAAAGCATTGCACAGCCAAAATCTGAGTGCAGGTTTGCGAAGGCAGAGCTGAGAGGAAATGGCTACGGCACTGACTGCTGGAATGGGCAGGCTCCAAGGGGAGTGTAGGCTGAGGTGGGAGCTTCAGCAGAGAACCGCTGGCCAACTGCTCTGTGGGAGGAGAGACTGTTCTGTAATATTTCTTGTTCAGATGTGAGGGATGTTCAAATGCCTGTAAACGCATCCAATTAGTCTTTAAATTCAGAAGCAATATTTAGGGCAATCTATAAACTGATGGACACAAAAGGCCCTGAGAGCAACTGCGGGATGATAGATCTGCATTAGCCACCGACAGCAAAGTTCACAAGGCTCATCGGTGTGGAAAGTGTATGTGAATGTTGCCTCTGATTAAATGCCACCAGCTGTCTATTAACCCAAGATGAAGGTTAGCTGGCTGGCAGAGACATGGCAGCTAGGTCTGGGAGTAGCCCATCTGGGCCTATCAGACCAAGCTCAGCTCTACCCACACCTATGCATCCTGCTCAAGCGGTGAGCATGGAGAAGCAGGATATACTAGCTTGGCAGAGAGCCACTGCAGGGCGGGAAGCTGTAGCTATTTGCAGTCATGGCCTCTTCACTCTTGGCTTTTCATAGCACCCCTTCAGGCTCAGCGCCCTGTGCAGTGGGCAGAGGAAGTTCTCAACATGTTGAGACATCCCATCCTGTGTGGGCTGGAGCAAGGGGCTGAGGGAGCTTCCTGGAGGGGTGTTCTGTCAGACTGCCGTTGCATTCCAGGGAGCTCCAGGAATGACTCACCTACAGGGAACTAATTCCCCCCTCAATTTAACACCCATGAGAAAATGAGAAGGGTACTTAAGAAGCAAGAGTGAGACCCATCTCTGCGCTTAACATAAATATCCTGAGGACCCTCTCAGAGCCTCCCTCTTCCTTCCAGGTGTCGTTACCCTAGTGTAACTCTAATGACCTCAATGCACTACGCCTTTATAACAAGAAGTAATCTGGATCCTTTGAGCAATGTAATGTGGGAGCAATAAAAAAGCAGAATTATTGATGTCAAAGAGAAAGACGGGACAACAGTAACAGTTATAGATTAACAGGGTCTGATGGAAATTCCCCTCCATCCTTCCTCATCAGAAGGGCAGGAGCTGTACAGTGGGGGATCTAGAACACACAGAGGAATTAAAACAGTGAAACTGCAGTTTCTCAGAGATCTGGCATATTTAAAGAGGAACTCTAAAATTGAAATAAAGCAAGTAGTGGGATATGTCAGTCCCTCCAGAAGTCTTCACATTTTCATCCGCTCTCTCAGAATTCAGCTTAATAGGCTCCAAACATAGACTGTTTTTACAGCCGGTATTCTGACATCTCTTGGTGTTATCTAGAAAATGTCAGCAGCTCAAATGCAGAATAGAAATGTGGCTCCAGCTTTCTTTCAAGCAATTTATTTTTTGCCCTTTGACAGTGAGTAGCTGTAGCGATGATGCCTTAATTTCAGAAGTAGTTGCATTTAAGTGAAATATGATAAAAAGAGACAAATACTAAACAGTTTTCTGAAGAAGTTTTCGAGTATGTAAATTTAGAAATAAATATTTAAATTTAAACTACAGAGGAAAAAAATGAGCATTCAGTCTGCTTAGAAATTTTAATGTATTTTCTTTTTTATTACAGGCTCACAAGTCTAAAATTCCAGTCAGACAGAACCATTATGAATCTTATATAGGCACATCTTGGTCTTTAACTGAGAATAAAATAAGAATTCCTAAGCATAATTATGACAGAAACACAAACTTTGTTACTGGGTAGACGTGAACCAGTACAACGCCTCTGAAAGTTTACATATTCTACATCCTTGCTCTTCAGATCTGTCTACTATTTTGTTCTTCTCAGGTTTTTCTAATATAGTTTGCTGTTTTTATTGCTTTCCTGAACTTCACTGTAGTTCCTTTATATTCCTGACAACTTCCAAGAAGAGCTCAACATGGATCTGACCTTCCAGCCACTGCTTCTACAGTCTCAAGCCTTGCATCTCTTTAGTTGCTTTAGGGTGAGAAATTTCAGGTGCACTTTGCAAGACCTCTGGTTCACACCTTTAATTTTCTTTCTGGCTTACTGCATTGCTACAATCTTAAACTCAGGACTAAAACCGGATTTTGGTTTGTCTCTTCCTGAAATTCTGCCTTCTTTCTCACTGTCTCTGTCTTCACAAGTGATTTTTGACTTAGTCCTCCCACATCATCCCTCAATTATGGCAATTCCATATCTAAAATACTTGTCCAGAAACTCTTTCATTGATATTTTCTTACTCATTGCTTTTCATTATTGCATTCTTAGCTCCCTGGAGTTCATATATAATGTAGCTATTCTGACTTATCCCTGATCACAACACACTGCTCTTGAAGTGTCAAATTTTCCATGTCAAAATTTCTCATCTCCACTTCCAGGGCCTTTCATTTCTTAGCTTCACTCTATCTGTTTACACTAACAAAGTATGACACTGACCATGTCTTCTCTTGTAGAACGGTCACAGCCTCTCTTGCCCGTTCTAGGTTTGGGGAAAATCCACAAATTCATAGAAGTATTAATATTCTCCTCTGTTTAGTATTAAAAAAAGGAAAAAAAATCCCTGCTGCCCTTAGTTGGTAATTTTCTCTTCTCCTTTTCACTTGCTTGCTTTCACGTTCATTTTCTTCATTAACTCCTTGCCACAAATCAGTAACAGTAACAACAGCAACAAAACCTGCCACCGAAGAAACTTCCAAATCCTGAACCAGTTACAGCCTCATCAAACAGCAGGTTATCCTCTAAATCATATCACAGATGCTTCTGCATCTGTGTTTCTACCATACAGCCCCAAATCATATGACTGCCTCTGCATCTGTGTTTCTACCATAGAGCCCCAAATCTGAAAGAAACTGCCATCACAGAGTGGTAGCACCGGCTGCTATCATAATATAGATCCATTAGTGACAAATAACATTATTCTGCTTAGCCCTGACTTTAAACAGAGAGAGGTGGTGTTTGAATTTTCATTTCATTTAGACACATTAACGAAAGATATCTGAAATGCACAAAATTTAGGTCCAGATTTAAGCATCCACATATTCTGAATATTGAACACAATATTAAAAGCTTTTGCTGCCAAGAAATCAACAGCATCCAAAAACAAATCCCTAAAAATCCTTCCATCTAATGTCTGCATTTTCTTTTCTTTTTCCTGATCCTGTCAAGGTCTAAGGGCATTCAGTCTTTCACTGCTTTTATTGTATGGATTACAAAAACATAATTGGTGCTTAAATATCATGCCGCTGTTGCCTTGAGTCAAAAAGATATGCAAAAGGTGCAGCAAAAATATGTTTTAAAGCACATTTTGGAATGGAAACTGATGATTTCCCTAGCACTAGACTAACAGAAAAGGCATTTTGGATTCAAAGTAATGGCGTATAAGCAACTGCTTATCAAATTAGGTTCTGGAAGGTCAATGCAAAACTAAAACTTTAATTCCTTGCAAGCAGCTGCTAGGAATAAGATGAACAGAAATGAGGGAATATTTGATTTTTTTGCTCAGTAAATGTTTACCTGTTCTACCATTTGTGCCAGTATATTACAGCTTTTACATTCAAAGACTTCGAAAGTAATTGCCAATGAATAATAAGCTGGCATTCTTATATATCCGTCAGAGCCATGGATTGGCTTAGTAATACAAAAATTTGGCCAGAGGAGAGAGACTCCGTTACAAGCATCCTAATTGGAGAGATCCAGAATAGCTTTTATTATTTGTCTTCTTGTTCAGAATTATTGTCTTGGACTGTGGGTACACTCATGCATGTAGAAGGCTTGGCAGTGATCAAATCTTGGAAGGCTTTTAATCAGCTCAAGGAGCTTAATATAAGAAAATGTATCAAAGCAAATGTTAACGAAGATGGCCTGTCAATCAGGGAACAGCTGAAAAACGGACAGACAGACTGCGACACCGATTAGGCAGCAAATGTGGGGACTGGAAAATGCCAAAGTAGGGGCTGGGAAAAGTCCATAGACTATTAAACTCACCAAAGGTAACAGACAGCTGAGTATCCCTCTACGTTGTGTGTCCTGACCACCCTGCTTATGGAGTTCAGAGAATGACTAAGCTGGATAGCAAGCCAGAATCCAACAATTAAGCTGCATTCACACACGACTAAAGGGAACCTTAGCGTTAAGGATATGACATGTGTAGCTTAAATTTATGATGGTTCATCTGTTATGTGACTGGTATCTTGAACAGAGTCCAACAGCTCTTCCGTCAGCTGCATCCATATGCTATGCATGTGTTCCCTGCTAAGCACATCTTTTAAATTTAGTCTTTGTGGGTGCATGTTCTACACTGTCTCCATGTTTGTGGCTCTTTCGTGTGCATTCCTTAGAAAAATACTCCTATTCATTTCAAAGGCTGTCACAAGCTCTTCAAATGCTGACAGGCCTCTCAGCTGTGACCTCGGCAAGATTTGATCCCAGTGCCCTCCCTCTCTGTTCCTCACCGTCTCACTGCAGGCACCTGTGCTCTTTCACTGCTCCTGTGAGTTGGGAACTCCTTGGAGGAGCCTCCAGTGCTTCCTTACTCCTTCATTCAGAGAGGAACTTACTGTTAGGGCTTGGAAGGAGGCTTGCCCCCACTGAAAATTTGTATGCTCTTGTGCAGAATAATGTGGATGTGGTGACAAATCTCTGCACAACAGGATAATTTCTGGTGGATTTTAAGCCTCATCCATGAAGTTTTAAATATTTAGCATAAAGAAGGAATCCTCTGGAAAATAAAGGCTAAAGTATGTGACATAAATGCATGAAGGGTTATTGTGTGTATCTTTGAAAGCTGTAGCTGCCCTGAGTGGTTCTCGCACAAGATTCCAAAACGAAAGAATTCTTCCCATAAGAAACTGTGAGTCAAGCAGAAATAGGTGTCAAACTACGCAATAGCATAAAGATATGCACAAGAGATTATAGAAGGCTTTCCTCTGGAAAGCATATGCTCCCAAGTCTTCTTCCAGAACATACTACCCTACACATCATCAAGTAACTTCATAAAATTATGGAAATTATAAGGGAGAGAAAATAAATACTTTTCTCATAACTAGCAATTGTGGAGGAGGACTGGTCTGACATTAAAGACTAGTGCCGTTCTTCAGATTTGAGAGGTAAGATTTATGAAAGAAACAAATGTCCTTTCCCAGGAGAAGGTGAAAACATAAATAACCTACTCAAAACTTAATGAATCTGGACACAAAATGATATAGTCACATAAAAATGTTACAAGAAAACCAAACAGTGAAGTGCCAAAAAGCATTTGCTATGCATTCAAAAATGGAAATGTGCACTAGCATCTGAAAATCAAATAATGACAGAACTTAAAAAGCAGACAGATTAAAAATCTGCTGTAGCTCACATGGTAATCTGTGCCAGAAACAAGTATGAAATTTAGATATATTCTGATTTTAATGACACACTGTTTCCTCTTCCCACAGATAACCCTACTGATGTTGTCTTGCAAGAAAGGAGGAATTAAAAAATAGCATCTATTCAAATATTTAGCACATGCCCACAGTAGAATTAATGTTCCCTAACTTCAACCGTCTGAAAGTTGGAATTGGGATTCATCAACCCAAATTCAGATTCCTACAGTGCACACGTCAACATTTGAGCTAGTCATACCAACTCCTTTATAGGCAATGAAGGGAAAGAGGGATTTCTGATGCGTAAGCACATCTCATCCTAAAAAATGTCTAAAAGAGATTCAGTGAATCACATCTAGAAGTGCCTTTCTGTAAGGACTGTGATTATTATGATATAGGCTTTTAAACTTGTGTGTTATATGGTGGGGCCTGTCTCTGAGTGTTTGATCTAAATGGTCATTTTGCTTCCCTTTTAGTGTTAGCAGAGAACAACAGTCACTTTGAAAGATCTTGATCATCTTCCTCGGCTACAAATACCTGGGATAACTCGTATGAACCGCCCTCCAAAGATATTTGCTGCTGGTGGGTGAAAGCCTCTTGGATTGCTGAGGAGTGTGAACTGAGTGGAATTAAAATTCTTTGAGCCAATTCCTCATTCCCACATATCTATTTCTGTGGTTTTAAAATGTTTCTTCTGGACAAAGCTCAGCAGGAGTGTGTCAGGAGACGAGGAAAGGACTCCAAGCATGAGTGAAATCTGAACTTGCAATTTTAATTTATGCAGTTCTTTAAGCCACTGCCTTCCTTGAAATTTTTCTTTTCCTCTGTTAGCAGCTTCTGCAGGGCAAGGCATTTATATATTGGAGATGCCATGCTGTGCATAGAAGCCTTGGAGGCCTGTCCCAAAGTGAGCATCTGCTCCTCCTCCAAAGTCACACCACTGCTTACCTGCTAAGATACAGCTATGCAGAGGAGGAGAAGAGAAGGCAAGAATGAGGAAGGGAGGCATAGGAAGGCTCAGTGTTAAATTTGATATTAAGAATAATATTAAAAGTTAATATTAAGAGGTAATTATTAAGAGATAATCCTTCAGTTCAGCTATTTCCTCCCCTCTCGGATTTGTGCAGCGATTCTTAGCACGTGCACTCGGAGGGCAGAGGGTTTTTCTGGTCACTGCACCGGCATTCCCTGACGGTGCCAAGTGGGGCGTGCTGGGCTCCTGCAGAGCCTGGCCTTAGCTGGCTGCTGTGACTGCCCAGGCATGTGTGCGCACACACAGCACCATCTCGGGAAGGTGATGTGGCCCGAGGTGCACAAGGGCTCATATTTTACCCTTCTATCTGATGGAAACACTCAGCAAAATATACACTCCGTCTTTATTTTGCAACATCCCTCCAGAGAGCAATGTTCGGAATCCCACACCTCTTTTTCCTGTTTAAGCGTCCTTTAATTACCTGGTACACGCAAAATGGATCCTCATTAAATAGAATTTATCCTAGAACAGACCTGATTAAGCAGTAGTAATTATTGCTCTCTGCCATTAGGCAAAGTCAGTCCCTCGGGGATGCACGCTGCAAGTGGGATGGAGATGGAGACGCCTGCGCTCCGCGGGCTCTGCTTGGTTTGGACACAGGCGGCAGCGCCCGCCACGCGGCCAGGCCGTGGGGAGCAGCGAGGCCATGGGGAGCAGCGCGGTTGTGGGGAGCAGCGCGGCCTGGGGAGCAGCGAGGCCATGGAAAGCAGCATGGCCATGGGAAGCAGCAAGGCTGTGGGGAGCAGCGAGGCCTGGGGAGCAGCGAGGCTGTGGGGAGCAGCGAGGCCGTAGGGAGCAGTGAGGCCTGGGGAGCAGTGAGGCCTGGGGAGCAGCAAGGCCTGAGGAGCAGCATGGCCATGGGGAGCAGCGAGGCCTGGGGAGCAGTGAGGCCTGGGGAGCAGCGAGACTGTGGGGAGCAGCATGGTCATCGCTCCCTTCCCCACGCCACGGGCTCCGTGCCTGCTGTGTGGGCAGCAGCTGCACGGCAGCGGCAGCTGCACGTCGCCACAGGGGCCCGCAGAGGGGAGGGCATCCATTCTTTAATTTCTCCAAGTCCTGCTGGGCCCCGGCTACCCAGCTAGCCCTGTTTGCAGCACACGCACCGGACTGTGTTCCTCAGGGGCCGAATTGTATTCCTGGATTACAGCAGCGCTTATGTGGGAGCTGGGTTACCAGCCATTTACCTCACTGTTATGCAAGGTCACTGTTATCCTGGGGGACAGTGATGTCTAGGGAACATTCACAGCCAAAAGTAGGGGCACAGGGAAGCTCATCCCATTGGGGAAGGGCAGGCGTAGGAGCATGTACTAGGGCTTATTTTGAGTAACTTCTCTTCCAGGTACCAAAGCAAATCCCCTCAGTCTTACCCCAAATCCTCCCTATGGAGGGCCAGATTCTCAGCTGTGACAAATGCATGCTTGGGACAGATGAGTGGGATCAGAGAAGAGGGACCTGTATTAGCTGCAACATCCTCTGATGCAAAGCAGCACAGGGCATATAAAGAGGGATCATTCCATTAACAGAGCTTTCCAGCATCCAGAATGGGTGTGCTTCAAGTACCTATGGAGCAGATCCTACCTGGATCATCTTGTTTAATAGCCAGTGATGGACCTATATTGTTCATGAATTTGTCTGATCTGGTTTTGAGCCCCTCTTGGCCTTCCCTGCTTCCTGTGGTGAAGAGTTCCACATTAGCAAAGTGCTGGGTGGAAAAGCACAGGCTTGTGCAAGCATTAGATCCACTACCTCTTGCTGCAGGGGAAACTCCAATTCGCTGTTATGAGAGACATGAATAATAACTCCCTGTTCACTGCCATCCACACACCATTTCTGGTTCTCCAGGCAAGATTCTTTCCACATCCAATTGCCTCTTTCCAAGTGTGAGCCAGCTCTATTGCATCCCAGGGCATTGCTCTTTCTTCAGCAGTCTTTGCTCCCTCTGTGGGCTGCTATCTGCAGATCTAAAAGCTAGACCACTAAATGCGCTTTGCAGCAGAGCTCAAACTGTGCTGCTGCTCCATGGTCCCTGCCCACTGCATATGCATGTCTTTGTTAGCACAGCTTCTGTGTCTTCAGAAAGAGCATCTTCTTTTCCTGGTCTCCTTCATTTCCTGAGAAGTCTGCCTTGCTGTCCTTCCTGGCTTTTCAAATTCAGCATCCGTAGGTTACAAAGCCGGATGCTTGCTTGTTCTGCTACTCGTCTTGCAGGACACCTAATAATAGCACTTACCTGGAACATTTAGTTCTCCAGGAACTGCACAAACCCTGATCACTATGTTGGTCTCATGAAGAAGTTGAATATTTTGCACAGATTTATCAGAAGGGCTGGGAAGGCTGGTAGCTCCCCCTTCTGCTCTGCCCCACAGTCCTTATCGCCCCTATCGTGCATTACTACTTTGGGAGTAACATGTGTGCCCACTTCCTTTTCCCTTGGGACTGTGGCACTGTTTGTGATGCCTATCTAAAAGTCCCATGCTCTGGTCCTGCATCCAACCCTAACTGCACTACCCAGACCCATGGCACAGCAGCAGTTGTTGTTATAAAATGATTATAACGTATATTCCGAGTATCACTGAGCTTAGACCAAAACCACATCTGTGATGATCAAAATGTTATTAAGATTACTTTTATGGAGAACAAAATGAAATATAGATGGCTAGGTAATTACTGTGCAGGGCAGGAGACAAGGGCAAGATTGACTTCAAGATCTCCAGAGGATTTCCAGAATGGTGCATGCCCTTCTGGGAAGGATACAGACACATCAAACCACCAAGGAGATATTGTCCTGCCTGGGATCAGGACTCACACAGGACATCGTAGTCAGGCACATGCCTTATGCAGAGGACCTGCACACAAGCAGAGTCCTCCCCCCCATCACTCCCTGGATCATCCTGCATTGCATCTCAGCCCTGACATGTGGAATTCATGCAATTTAGAAGCAGGCTGAGATGTGAAAAATAAATAAAAACCATACTGCCTGTCAGCAAAGTTTCCCGCTATTCCCGGAAGGTAAGTACCAACACTACATAATTCTGCTGGCTTTAAGAATTCCGGCATTCTCATCTATTCCGTCAGTGCTTTGAGTCTTGCTAAATCTCACATGCAAAAGAGCTGAATGTGATGGACTGTGCTGAGTTTGCCCAGAATTCTCAATATTCAGCTGAAAATAAACTACAGCCCTGATGCCAGATCTTCAGTGCTGATGACTTTGCTTCCATCTCAAGCAGAAAGGAAAGCAAAAAAAGGAAAAAAAATCTTTTTCTGCTGGAAGTTAGTCATATAATCCTGTAATCAGTAGAGTGCTGGTCTATCATTTGCAAATCAGAGTAGATGTCAGGAGAGAAAATATAAAAAACCTGAACATTCATTGCTCATCCACCGTAATCACGATAAATATACCCTTGCATCTGAAAGCAAAGTGGCAGGCTGGTCTTATTTGCAAGTCTCTTGCGCATTATTTCCTTAAATCTGGCTGATGTCTCCCAACAGTTTGACTAGCTACCAGACTACTTACTTGTGGGTAGATCTAACTCTTCCCTCCAACATCCAACCCATTTATTTTGCCACAGTTGACCAGATTTTGAATCTTTATATCCAAAGCCAGCTAAGAAACATGTTCAACCACCTCAGGCTCCATACCATCTCATACTGGCTGTCCTTGGCTCGGTACTGTTGTCTCTTATATTTCCCAGCCACTTTACCATTTAACCAGCCATCCAAAAACTTACTGATAAAATGCATTTCCTAGACTTTCACCTTAACTGCTCCCTTCTCTTATCCTCTTCCTGCTGACCAAACGGCACAGAAAAGCATTGCCTTCCCTCAACTCGTTGGTCACCAGTGAGATCTTCTCCTAGGTTTAATCTCCTTTATTGCTACCTGCCAAAGAAAGAAATGGAAATCTAGAAACTTTCTCTGTATTTCCTTGTCTGTTCTGCCTTTGTTTCTTTTTAGAGATTACAGAAAATTATAGAGTAGCTGAAGAGGACAATGACTGTCTCCAGATCTTAGTCAGCACAGAACATGTTGTTTTGTCCAGTTAAAAAAACGTGGAGAAGATCCTGAGCTTCAACTAGCAGTCTCAGGCACCAGGTGAAGTTTCAGAGAGTCAAAATGCTGTCTGTTGGATATTTCATAAATATCAGTCCTGCATCCTGATCTTGAACGTGCAGGATTGCACATGGTTCCAACTAGTACCAAAGGACTGGAAAACAAGGAGTAAAACTTGCTGAGGAGTAGAATAGGAAGACAATCATGCAAGAATTGATCTTCAGTTCCTGTGGCTATGTGTGAGCAGGTCCTGAGGAGCTGGCATGGTCTGGGAGCTGGCTCAGCACCCGGATCCAGATAGTAATACTATGATATGCCCAGGGAAAATTGGCCCAGCTCCTCTGGATGGAGACCTTCTTGTGGAGAAAGGCAAGAGAACAGATGTCATGGGAATCAATAATTTGCTTCTTTACGCCTAGTAGCAAGGGTAGTAATGTCGTATTCAAGTCTCATATAATGAAGATCTGGTGCTCCAGTACAAGCATGGCCATTTCTGGCCTGCCTTTCTTTGCCGTCTTGTTCTGTCACTGAGAAGAGGAGCCTTCAGCTCCTCTTCTACTTACATTCCTCCCGTTAAAATGAAATTGCTAATGCTGGCAAGCTCGGGGTTATCACTATTAGTGTTAATGCCACTGTTCCATTAACAAGGGCAGCGAATTTCACACATCTCCGAGCCGTTGTTTCAGGCTGCCAGAAGCGGCAGGGTGCCTGCACAGCATCAGTTATACTCTGCTCACGTTTGAGGGTTAATATGTAATCAGGAAGGCTGAAAAGTCTCTTTTTTTAATGACAGCTTAGATCCTACAGAAGCAGAGGATTTGCAAAGGACAGAGAGGTATATACTGTTCCCTAATATAAGTAGTAAACCCCTAATGAAGTGAGACAATTTGTAGCTTTCATGTCTGTTTGTATGTCAGAATTAACAGAACAAGGAAAAAGATAATTATGTCTTACCCTTGTGGCTTGTTTTAATTCTGCAGACTGTCTTGACATCTATGGCCACAGCTGATACAAAGTAAGAATATTTTTTTTCCATAGTGAAGAAGAGGCCAGTTTATTAAGACACATAAACCTTACCACAATGAGCCAAGTGGCTAGGATTTTGGCAACTCTGTATGAGAGAAATGGGAGATTTTAGATCCTCGCTCAGCTTCATTTATTTAGGCGTTCTCTGGCTGTCCCAATTCCTGGCACTTTGGTCTGAAGTTGCTCAGAATTTCTGTCGTGTCTTACTGGTAATTAGAATCAGCCTAGCACAGTTGTGAAATTCAGCAGTTCAGTGCCCAGGTGTTTTCCACAAGAGAAAGGGAAAATCCATGCTTGTACAGAAGGCCCTAGTAAGAGTTCATCCGCCCATACCAACCCAGTCTCCTGCATCCAGGAGAGATAAAATCAGCTGGAGCAACCTCAAGGACACGATATGGGGAGCGGGCAGCCTCACTTGCACGAAAGAGGAGGAGCTCGCCTTGTTAAAGGCAGGAAAACAAAGGGTCTGATTGCTGCCTATAAACATATTGGGGGTAGACACCAGGGAAGGAAAACAGCTGTTATGCTGAAGGACAGCACTCGCACAGGAACAAAAGGCCATGCACAGGCCCTGGATGCATTTGTGAATATGATTATAGAACACGGTGTCTACCGTTGCAAAGGACTCGACTTGGTGACCAGGACACCCTGTTGGTTTTGAGTCCTGCACTGAATCCCCTGGCTGCTGTGGATGATTAATTTTTCTGCTATTCGCATCATGTTCCTTGCCAGCTAGTAGTTTTTAATTCCTTGAGGTATAACATCCCTGTGTCTTTGTCATAGGAAAGATGTATTTAGAGCAAGAGCACCCAAACCCCACTAGCCCTGCCTGCATTGCAGGTCATGCTGGACAGGGAAAAAGCTCTTCCTGATTCTGGTGAGAAACAGCCAAGGAGAGAAAAGGGTAGGGACTGCCCAAATCACCCCTCGTGAGAAAGCCTACAAGGACACTAAAAGCTGGGGCAGCTCTTGAAGCTTGCCTACATCCAGAGCCCTAGGGGAAACCCAGACATTCTTAGGTGAGGGCACGTGCACAAAGTTAAGTGCACTTACGCCCACTATGATCAGGGATAATATTTTTTAGCATTGTGCTAAGCAGGCTGGGGGTTGTTTCTGGCCCTGCTGGGAAAAGAGGCTCCGATTGCGGCTTCCTCACTTGCTGTGTTCCCAGAGACTGGGCTTTGCCGTTGGCCGCTTCATTAGAGACAATCCTGCAATTCCCCCCAGCAACGTGTGTGTGAGGGAGAGTCATTTTTGTGCTGTCAAGGCTCTAGGGGGGCAGCGTGCTACTTACTATGGTTCTGGACTCATTTTCTGGACAGAAAATCCTCCACCAGTGACAGATCATTTTTAGTTATTTTGAGAAGAAAAGAATGTGCTTTTTCATGTGAGTTTCTTTGGGCTCCAGAAACTATAAACGTCTTCATTTTTAACTGTCAGCCTTGACACGCACAGCTGATTTAGACCTCAGTGATAAATATATCTGCTCTGCTATGTATCATTTTTGGAAGTTATAATTGAATTAAAATTGTGTACTATGTGGGCAGGCTGTGATAGGTAATTAAGTTTATTGATTATGCCACAGCTCAGTTTGTCAGATGTACAATGCATCCTGCACTATAATTACTAATATATATACTGGACAGAGCTAGTCTCAGATGGTACAAACTGGCATAAGGCCATTCTTTTAGCAACAGCTTTCACCAGTTCAGGACTTTGTGTTTCTGCTGAAGCTGTGTAAGAGGCTCATGGGCAAAACAGAAATGCTTAGAAATGTTGTAAATGCTTAGAAATGCTTGGAAATGTTGTGAAATTACACATTTATCCATCTCAATAATCAGGTGGACTGAATGGTCTCTAAACTTCTTCTCTAATCCCATGGTGATTTATAAGTTCTCATGGAGATTGTACTGAATATTCACTTTCCACTCAGAAAGAAATTGCCTTTTACTGAGGATCACACTGAACGTTTATTCCCAGACTTAACCTCAAAGCAGAACTGGCTACACTGCAAACCAAGAAAAATCAAATATTTGCACAGCATTTTTTTCTCAGTCATTACAAATGCCAAATTCTGCTCAAACTAGCCACAGGTCAACTCCGAGCTGTGGTGGGTCCTTGCACCCTACTGTTTTTCCTGCTTTAAACAAACACTCCAGCACCCAAGGCTCCTCTTTTTTATGTTGTTTTGTTTGTTTATTTTGTTCTTTTTTATGAGGTAAGGATAAAAATTATTTGTAAAATTGTGAAGCTAAGAAGATCATTGATGTGCAGTCACAGAGAACCTACAGCTAGAGAAGTCTGATAAACCCACATGGCACCACCAACTTTGAACACATTGTGTTCTTTTATGGCAGGTCTGATTCACCCATGTCTCTTCTTGAAAAGAGAGTTATTCTTAATTTTCAGGAGCTCACGGAGGCACCACAGCCTTAGCATGGTAAGCACACGAAGGCTTTAATCCAGCAAATCACAAAAGTCACTGATTAATGTTGAGCATATGGGAGTTCTGCTGAAGTCACTGTAACCACTCATATTTTTTCAAGCCAAGCTCTAGTAGATGAGGTCTTTTGAGTTCAGCCTTAGAGGGACTTAGAAGCTTTTCAAAATCAGATGCTGCGCATCATATTTTAATTGGGAAAACAGATATGCCTCCCATATAACTCCTCTGAATTTCAGGAAACAGACAACGAGAAGAATTTTTATTTCCTGGAGAATGGAATATAAATTGCCTCCAAGTCTTTACCTTGAAGTTCAGGCATATTTCCTAGTCCAGAGACTGAAAAATACTATAAGAAATGGGTCTGAAAATGTTATTTCTGAAATGTAATAATCCAGTTTCAAGGAGAAGAAAGCAATAAACCTGTTTTCAATTATACTAAGTTTTTTTCCTTCATTTCTTTTTTTTTTTCTTCCTTTTGGTGTTTTCCTCTCTATCCAAATCCTTAAGTCTGTTTATTGCTTTCTGCTTATGATTGAAATGCTCCATTGCTGAGTGGCTGCTTCTGCTGGCTCTGGTGGCTGTTAAACACTTCAAGTTTTAAAATATGAGCAAAGAGAACGTGCCATGAGGGAAGGAGGGAGGTGCTGTGGCAGGAAAGGCAAGGGGCCACTCTCAAAGCTGAGGTTATCTCTCCTGAATATGAGGCCAAAGATGTATCTTTATTTGCACAGATAATAAATGCTTTTTAAATCTCTGCTAAACTCCAAAGTTTTCACGGTCTGTGTTCAAAGCGCTTTGGGAAAATAAATGATAATTTGCAATTTCATGCTACCTCATGTATTTGTAGACAGATTTGTTACAGTGTGCTGCTTTTTAGACATGGAAACTGCATCTGTGACCTTTTGCAGCTTCACATGCTACTGCTGCTATGCAGCAGCCCCAGCCAGATCGGGTCTAACATGCTCTGAAGGGCAGAGATGTCCCAGCCCTTCACTTCCCCCATTATGTATATCCAGAATGTCAGGACTCATAGGATATTGTCCGTAGCTGTAGCCCTAACAGGATTTGAATGATACTCCTTGTAGTTGGTCCTTTTCCTCCAGTAATGAGCAACTGAGACAAGAGTAATGTAAGTTGCTTTTACAGTTGTTGGATTGACAGTCCCGCAAAACGAGCTCTTGATGACTTTACATATCTCAGGAGTGGAACTGAGAAATCTTTCCCCAGTCCGTATGGGAAAGCGCATTGGAAACAATACATTGCTAAGACAGTGTCATCAAACAGCTTCTCCAACACTGTACCCTCTAGAAGTGGGATTTGCTCCTCATCTCCAGTATGGAAACCCAGTGTGGAGGTGACCAGTCTTCTTGGCCTTAGGAACAATTTTTTCCTACTGTGTCCAAGAGCTCTAAGCAATGCACCATATAGCCAAGAAGTCTGATCTCCAGCAGTTAGCACTGCCAGGGGTCCTAAGGGAGGGATCCCTGCTGTCTCCTCTACACTGGGGCAATGGAGGTACCTACTGGCCTTTCTGGGAAGCCAGGGTGAGCTGGAAACACTGCTTGAGGTCCCGCTGAGCACATGCAAGGGCAAGAAGGAGCATAAGGACAGGACAAGTCCCTTTTTTGCTTTCCAGTCTCAGACTAGGGCTAATGGAAGATGACCAGGTGTGTATTACCAGTGCCAGTTACTCTACCAGCCTCTTGCAGCTGTGTAGTTCAAGGACTTCCTATATTTATATTTAATGATTTTCACTGTCCTCAATATTATTATTTTAATTTCTCTAGTCATCCTTTGATTCAGTCTATAAGCTAAGGGAATGTACAGCAACCCAGTAGCAATTATTGATGCAGCTGCTGAAAAAAAAAAGCATTTTATTCCTCAGGGAAGTCGTAAAAATTCCTCTCCCTCCCCAGCTTTTAAGTTCTGGATGTAGGAGAGAGACAAGTAGGTCCAGATAGGGCTGCATCAGGCAACAGCAGCAGAGCCAGTGAATAGAAACAGGTACATTTAACTCTACACCAGGATCCACAGACATGGTCACTCCTCCTCTGCAGCCCCTATGTGCCCTTCCATAGTCTACAATCTCAGTCCTGTGAAACACATATGCATCTGTGGGTGGGAATGTCCTAACAGGCAGCAGAGCAACTACAACCTGAAATAGTGTAAAACTGCAGTTCTCCCTATAGGCTTTTACAGAGCAACTTATGATACCAAAGTAAATTTATTTTTATAAATATTAAGAAGTGTATAACAATTACAGAAGAAAAAGGGCTAGATTGAGAAGTTTCACTGAAATTCATAGAGCCCTGCGAAGCTGCTATTGAGAAACTTCTCCAGTGAGTATGCTTGTTGATGCAGTGAGTATGTTATTTGTCTGCTTTGTTGTCTTTGGGAAATGCTAGGGTTTGGGAAGCTTTGATGCATCCTACTTCTACAGGACTGTTTTTCAGTCCCTTTTCATCCATTTTTTCCCCGTTTTTCAGGCTTTTCTGCCAATTGTGAGGGCAATTGCTCTGGGCTAGCTCCTACTTTTCATAGTGAGGCTGCTCTGAGAGAACCTCACAGAGTTGCATGAGGAATATCTTCTCAGTGAAGCTGCAGGAAATCTGCTGTTTCCATTTCCTTGACAAGTGCCTCTATCTGCTAAGTTCACTCAGCTAAGTTTATGGGCTGAGACTGTCTGTAATAATAAGAGGAAGGGAAAGTGATCTTAGAGCAGAAAGAGAGAATTGTCTGTTTTCGCAATGAGAGAGAGGATGTTCCTGGACTGCTCTGTGCTTCTGCGTAGGGTGATGAGGCTTTCAAAGAGATTAAATGGAGCAATGTCAGAGAGTGAAAGGGGAGTCAGAGACCAGCAGCGATCTGGTCACAGGGGCAGGGTAACAGGATCTCTCCTCCCCACTGCATACATGGGGTCCCAGGTCTCTTGGAGATGGAGACAACCATTCCTCCTTCTTCTCCTTAACCATGCAACCTTCCTGCCTTTAACCTTCCTTTCAGGATAAACATCAGTCTGGGGAAATGGTAGAAAAAGAATGGACCTGTTTGCCTTGCTTGGGCTTTTACCCCTCTTTGGTATCCTTCACAATGGCTTATTCTTTTATTTTTTTGTTTTGTCTTGTTTCTGTCCTTATTCCTTCCCTTCTTTCTCCTGCTCTAAGAGGTTTTGGACATATGTGTACTTCTGAGGTGCTTGACAGCCATGTGTTGGGGAAAGAGGAGAGCTGAATGTATAAAACACCAAGACCAACCACTCTTCCAGGTGGCATGCAGCATTGTGAAAACCCATGCCAAGTATTAAAAGCAATCACTGCACCTGGAGATCAGATGGACAGTGGAAAACGGCAGCATGATGATGGTCACCTCAGCAGGGGTGACATCACATTAAAGTCACTATGGAAAGTATTGCTGTGGATGAGATCTGTTTGCAAAGCAAAAAAAATCTGTTATGGAAATGCAGTCTTCAGTTTACTGATAAAGCTACAGTTTTCAATTATTTTGTAATAGATCATGTTTCCAGAATGCAACTGCCACAAGCTGATTTTTCTAGAAGAAGCATAGGCTCAGCTCCCCAATTCTTTCTGCATTTTTTATGCAATTAATTTAAATGAATTTCTTGGAGAAAAATAACATCTGCTACCATTTCATGCAATTTGATCTATTTCTCTCTCTTAAAGGGAGACTTTGGGCCCTTTATATTTACAGATAATAGTGTTAATATGGAAATTAAATTAAGCTTGGAATAAAGCATAAATCTATTTTAGGAAGGTAAAAGGGTCAGTAAATGTATTTTAAAGGTTTCCTGAGTTAGTAATACCACTGAGCACACTTAAATAAAGAGTTACAGATTCTTTTATCTAACTTCTTATGATTTAATAGCACCTTTAATAAAGAATTGAAAAAGAAATACATAAACAGAGCCCTGAGAGATGACTGCTTTTTAAAGTTTTCCATGAAGAACAGTAGAGCTGCTTGCTGAACTACAGAAAATGCAAGCTTTAAACTAAACAAGTACCGTGGTTTGTTAACATAACAAACACAACAGCTTTAATACCTCGTCACTGGAACAGCAAAGCAAGTACGAGTCAAACCTCCAGCTATACCAGGTCCTTCAAATAGAGACAAGCTACTGTTCTCACAGAGTGGTTAGCTGGATGGCTGGAAAACACACGCAGAAGAAACCCCAAAGGGAAATGGTAATTCCCAGGTGAGATGCTTCATGGAAGACAGAGCCTGCAACCTGAAAGCTGGGGAAGAAGCTGGTGCCATGCTCATGTGAGCCTTCAGTACGGCCTGGGGCATCAGCAGCTCTCTGACGTTCCTGAGCAGTCCCTGGGGTACTACCAGGAGCTAACGCATCTCCTTTCACATCTCCTTTGCCCTGCCGCGGGACCACCATGTGCCAAACATTCAGCCTCTTCATACCAGACACTGTCCTGCCATCTTCTAGCTCAACTCAGGGGCCTAAAGGCTTTGCTTTGGCCACCTTGGATGTGGTCCGTCAGACCATCTTGTTTGCCCTTTAGCTCCTCATCCCCCTCACTGGTTTAACTATGCATTCATCCTTCTCAACATTCTGCTGGGATGTCCCCAATTCTAATGATCTTCTCCTAAAATCTGATAATTCGCTCATGCTAAGGCTTCAACAACCCTAGCATCAACCTGCATGCATCTCACTCCAAACCTTCTGCAGTCAAGGCTGTATTGTATTATTTTTAAAATATTCCCCACCTAATGTCTCATAAAGGATTTTAAAAAATGCATTTGCAAAGTACTATTTTCCAGAAGTGGAAAGGCCTCCTTGGGGCACCTTCCTCCTTTTCCTCCTCCAGGCTGGAAGGAGGAAACAAATAATTGCCTATTCATGAGTCAGCATCAGTTTTCCAGGGAATGCAACATTCTGAAAAAGGGCACACAGAGAATAGTGGTGATTAGGAAAACACTAGCTCTGATAATTCAAGCTCCTGGAATGAACACATACATAAAAAGTTAAATTTCTATTTTTATAATCTACCATTGAAATGCTTCTCATTTTCTCTCTTTTCTCTCTTGTCATACTTCTATCTGGCTTACAGATAAAACCAGTCAGCTGAAATATCATATCAAGAAAATAAGACCCTGGTGCTCTTCATCTACTGAAGGAGATATGTTTTCCCCCTAACACACAGTGTTGACTCTTGAGATTCTACAACAGAGCAGGAATAAAAATCATCCTCATGGGTTTTCTGTTACGGGTCCTGAGACCAAATCCTGCCATGATCTTTCATTAAAGTTAATACAGTCATCCTTCATCACACAGGATAGTGTTTGCTCTTCTTTCTACAGGACAGGTACAGCTCTGCATTTTAAATGCTACAGTCATCCTACCAGCCCTCGCAGGGCAAAGGAGACTGAAAGTAATTACAATTTGCAGAGAGGAATATTGAGTGTCAGGGATATACCTTGAACCAATATGAAACAACATCCCTGCACCGTGCTTGGGGATACTGTGGGGTAGGGAATGAGGGATTTTGTTTCCACCCAATTGTTTGGCTGCAAGGTATGGAGCCCACCAACAGCATTTGCATTTGAATATGACAGCATGTGTATCTCACTCCCTTTCGAGCTGCTCTAATAAATCCCTGTGAGCTCAGGAGAAGCTTCTCAGGAGCAGTGGGATTGAAAACTCTCTCCTGTCTGCCATGTTTCTCTGCCAGCGAAGTTGCCTGTGGGAGCAGTCCAGGAGCGCATGCTGGATGGCTCTTTATGTGGTTGGATGCGTAGCCTGGACTGCTCCTCATGCCTCCAACATGGCATCTTTGGAGCATGAAATGTAAGCAGCATGGCCCTCAACTTTCCAATGGTTGAGTCCCATTGGATCCCTTTCTCCACTCATGGAGATCTCCTGTCCCTGTGGTCTCCCCCAGAGATTTTGAAACAGCTCTCCCAAGCTTGAACATAATTTTCAGTCATTACTTTGGTAACCTTTGCCCACAATACGTTTGTCTTGGGGCAGAAACATGTTGAGATATTCTAGGCTCTCTTTCCAGTCTCTTTCTCCAGCAATATGCATAGATTTTAATGTGTTCCTGCCAGTTTACAATGCCTGAAATGAACTGTTTGTAGATAGTCTTAAATCCTGCCGTGTGTTACTGCTTAT
>JAUBOD010001001.1:1430640-1443846 GCA_032353885.1 Nothura maculosa
TTTTCCTTAGCTGAGATGGAGCTCTGAGATCTTTATTTCCACTTTTTTAATATCTAAACTCCTGAAGTGGTCTAATGGAATACAGGATGTCTCTAGCTACTTTCTAATATATTTAAATATATGCAATAAAAGTGTCGTTACAGTGCAATTAAACTGCCATTTCTGTTCATTTTAAATGTCAGTGTAATTAAAGTTCACGGATAATAATATTCATAAATCTGTGGAAGTTCCTATGGACTTGTTCAGGTTCTCCAGTTAATATTTCCTTAGATTTCCATATGTGAAAACTTCAGCTTATGTTATCGCTAGCACTTGGTTCATTGGAGCACATCTCTACTCATAGAAGTACTGTCTTTGACCTACACTGTATATCTGTTGAAAGTGATAAATAGTCTATCATGTGCAACTTATTTGATCATCATTTTTTAAATCAGAAATCACTTGGTATTTTACAGTCGTTTAACCTGAAGGAAAAAAGACTTCACTGAGATACAGAAAAAAATGCATCCCTCTGTTTACTGAAAATTAATGGAAATCTTTGAGAAACGGCAGCCACATCTTCTGTGCTCTCCCACTACTTTCACACAGTCTTTTGCCATTTACAGGCATCATACATCATTTTCAGTATGATTTACTGTTTTAGGGTTATTCCAGCTGGTTTGTAACCCTACTCCACAACTGCTAGCACAAAGCCAGCCACTCTCTGCAATGTCTGTATGAGGAGCCCCACAACTCGTTCTCTTGCTTGCTTCTCTGCTGAAAAAAACAAAAGTCTCCTCCCCTCTGAAGATAGGGATTCTTTTTACAGCCCCTGCTTCCTCAGTTTTTTTGCCAGGGAAGACTCAACTGTCCTGGAAAAGGAAACCCAAACTTATAGCTGTAAGGTCAAGCCATTTAAGTGGTAGAGTGTTCTAGTTGGGTTATAGCAAATTATGGTTATGAACCATTACACAATTTTGTGAACTAGTCACAAGGTCTGGAGCCACTGTGAAGAGCTCAAAGGCAAAAGAGAATCTATAGCCATGACCCACTACATTTTTTAATCCCAACAACAGCAGAATCATTGTAGTTAAATGGGATGCAGGCCAGAAGAAATAAACTTGGAAGCCTTAAGACACAAGTCCACTTTCTCAAGAAAGACTGAGGAGATTCAACTGGTCTGCAAATATAAAAACAATGAAGGAGTCCTTCCTTCTGGGCTAACGATGGAAGCAACAAAGAGGACTTGGCCCTAGCGATGGCCACAGCCAAGATTGCTGGCTGTGTGCACTGCTCTTGCCACCAGCATTTGGGCTGCCTCCCACAGGAGCACACAAACACTTTGTCACCTCCTCCCCACCAAGGAAGCATTTATTGGTCTTGGCCTTCAAATTTTCAGTTTCAGCACACATTTCCCCCCTCTCAGCTGTCACCAAGGAGGTCTCACCTTGCCTTCAAAAGGAGATAAAACTTGACAGAAAAAGCTCAGAAAGCAAATGCAGAAGCTAAAAGGAGCTATAGTCATTTGTGTGACCCATAGTTTTGCTAGTGCCTTAGCCAGTATGAGACATCACAAGGTGAACCAAGCTTTTCAGAAAGATATTTTAAGGCAGTTTAAGGTACTATTTTTTCCCCTTGAGTAAGTCCTGATCTGTCCTTACTTGGTGGTTCAAATCAAAGTTGTTTTTCCCTTGGGTAGAGTGGGCACTATAGAAAGTAAAGTTGGAGCTGCCTTTCAGCACAAGGCTGAAGGACACAAGACATCAGTGATGCAACTTTCTTGTTCTTCTCTGCAAATCCTGCTCTTCCTGCAATAACTCTGGAGATGAATTGTGAAGAACAGCACTCAAAATTGCCCTGGTTTGTCACTTGCCTTTTTGGATATTTTTTTTTCTCTGCTTCTTAGAGACGGAGCTCAGGAAAACACCAGTCCGGAAAAAAAGCACATGCAATGATTAAGCTCTATGATGGTCCCAACCTGACATCTCATCAGGACCCCACAGAACTAGATGTATCCCTCTCTATTCTATCTCTCCCCATCTCTGCCTTTCCTGAATCACCACCTCACTGACATTTTCCAAGATATGCAACCTTTCAGTAGCTCACTTCTAGTGTATTATCTGTGGAGACACCTCTGACACTCACAGCTCTTTTGGCAATTATTAATCCTGTTTTCAGGTTGGCACACCCATGATGAGTTATGTAAACCTTCTGGGTCTGGTAAGCAAAGACCTAAGAACAGTGCTTTATCACAGCTGATATGAAGATGAGGATTTTCAGCACAGCTAAAGGTCCTTTCTTGCATAGCTATTGGATTCTTCCTGCAGCATGATCAAACACACGAGCTTTATGGGAGCATCCTAGTCTGCATCTGAAACAGGTTCAGACCTCTAGAGAAATCATTTCCCAGGGGAGGATAAGGAAAAGATGGTTTCCTAGAAGAAATTAGAAAACAGAAAGAAAAGGAGGAGAGGAAAAATATCTATGGTTTTGATATCACTCCTGGGAAGGCAGACCAAACTGTGCTTATCTTAAAGGATATGGCAGATTTCTCATGACCGTTGCACCACAGCCTACAAATGAAGCTCTCTGCCTTTGGTATTGCAGCTATTCTAGATATATCCATCTCCAAAGGGGGAGCCAAGACATTTCTACATGTACTCCTATAGAGAGCACATGCCATTGGAGAATAAAACAAGAGGAGACCGCATTAAGTCAATCATTAGCAGGTGACAGGAAAAGCTACAGCCATTGTAGTCCCCAGTGTAGAGAAATACAAGCAAGGCATGCTTTCTGTGAAAGAACAAAATTTCCTTCACCAATATCTGCTCTGCTTACTACTTAAATAGCTTTTCAAACTTTACCCAACTCTGGGTGTGCATCCAATATTTTCATCACTCACAGATTTTAACTTTGCATATTTAGTGCTATGTACCAAAAAATCACTGAGAATGTCCTCACAGTTTTGCTCATCAAACAATTAAGAATAATTAATTAAACCTAACCACAATCTCCCATAAAGTATGAAATGAGCTTTGTAGTATTGAAGTTACATGCTGGTTTATGGGGAGTTATGAAGATTGATATCTGATATAAACCCAGTCAAGCACCTAGCTGACATATGGCTTCTGATTAGGGACACAGTGCTCCTAGATCCAGAACGGTTTCCTAGAGACATTTTCTCTGCCATATGCCTCCTGCTTCCTTTGGCAAAGGATCCCCACTCCTTGCTCTTAGATTGTAAATCACATAGGAAGCAATTACTCTATGAGGCAGACAACTCTCATCAGCCCACATCCACCTTTCTGCTCTCTGAGTGAGCCCCAAGTCGTTCTCCAGGAACTCAGACATGAAAAAAAGAGATTCCTCCTTCTTCTCTAAACAGTCACGAAAAGATTCCAATTAACTGGAAGGGCAAGTGGTTTCTTCAAAATGAACACAGCAATGGTATAGTGATGAAAATGGTGATACTTTAATAGAGAAATTGCATTGCCCAGTTCAGAAAGTAGTTGCTATCTTTTTGCCTATGACTTTTCAGTAGTGTTCATATTAGTTGATCAGCTGAATCATCACAACAGTCAAGCAGGTCACCTTGCAGTACCACTGCAAAGTACATTTTTATGCTGAGAAATTCCACATCCCTCCAGAGAGCACAAAGAAGAGGCACTGTGGGACCTCTCTTGGATCCTGGTCCCAGGAAGAAAGTATAATCCAGTTGCACGAACCAAAGTTTTTCCCAATAGCACCTTCCACCCAGGTCTGCTGGACCTTGCAGAAGCCCGTGGACATGGCTAGGCCTCACGCATCACAACTCAGAAATCAGTCCCTCAGGTGGCCACTGCTTAGGAGAAACGCCTGCTTATTTTTGTCTCACCCTCCTCAGCTGCCTGGCTCTGATGTCCATATGTGAATATAAATATGCTTGCAGCAAGCTGGTAATCTACAGTGCCCAAATGCTGCCACTTTGCTACTGAAAGTGCTTGGAAAATGGCTGTCACTGAGTTTTAAAAAGTAAAACAAATGGAAATGGGATTTTTTTTAAAAAAAGGAAGAAAGAGAGAGAGAGAATGATGGAGATTATTTAATTGGGCCACAAGCCTCTCAATCTCATTACCTTCTAATACATAGAAGTCACAGAAATTAAAGTTTTTCCAGCCAGTGCAGTTAACATAAAAATAGTTTCATCAGCACCATGGGATTCATTTCTGCTTTGAGTGTCTGGCTGTACCTGGCCTCTCTATATACTGTAGACAGGCAGGTTCTTCAATACAAGTGAGACAGGGGTTATCTAAGAGAGAGGCTTAAGGAAGGCATTTTGAAATCTGATGTGTGAGAAAACTGCCTCCCTGCACTGACAACAAGACAAGTCATTTTTAGGTGGCAAAAGTGAACGAAGGAAAAACTAAATAATTAAAACAAAGAAACAAACAAAACCCTTGAGCTGATACCAGCCTCCTGTCCTAGCTGCACCTTGGAGCCAGCATGGTCCCAGTGTGGCTGAGAGGCTCAGGGTTGCCCCAAGCCAAGCTCCTGCCACTCAGCCCTGACCATGAGCGCTGAGCAGTGTCCAGAGAGTCTGGAAATAAGGAAATGTAAGGAAATGCTGAGCTCTGCCCACTTTGGAGGTGGCTGCCTCCTTCTCCCGGTGTCCTCCAAGCACTGCAGTACCTTAGGCCTGCTGTGGCTTAATCAGGTTTTCGTAGCATCTCTCTGAGCAGTGGCACCTGGAAACACAAGAGATCAGAAAATGAATTTAGGAAGCTGGGTCAACACCAGAAGGGAGGAAATGCCATATTATTGGGATTGAAGAGAAATACTCCAGGGAGATAGCCTTTTGCATCATAAATAATGAATGCACACCTTTCTACCAAAGCAAATGCTTATGGAACAGCTCCACCTACAAAGTCTTATAACAAAAATTATTTTTCTTAACCTTCTTTCAGGTTACTTCATAGCAATGCCAGAAGAAAAGAAACTTGTAGACAAGCAAAATGACTAGAACACATTTTCACTGAAGACTACTAGATCCCAAGAGAGTTTTTCTTCTTATTTTAATACAGGAAGTCTAAGCTCATTAACATTTTCTGAACTGAAATTTCTACTCTACTGAACTTGCATTCACCTTCACTGCCTATGTCTCATATCTTGGCTCAGATCATGGTTAATTCAGATGACTCCAAAAAGAGAGGCCTCAGTAATTGCTTATGCAAAAAAAATCTTATCTGTTTCAATCATAAAGTCTGATGGAAAAGATCATGCACAATTACAGAGGGCAAAATATATCTTGGTTTTAAACTGAGGAAGATATATTACTGAAATGTTTGTTTGTTTGTCCTCTCGTTTGTTTTAGTCTGGAAAGGCATCTCTTAAAACAATTAGTCATTTCAGAGAAATCAAACAAAGTAGTAAATATAACTGTGAAAAAAAAAGTATTATTCATGCCTACATTAACCCAAGCATTCCTTTTCTTCCTAAAAGAAAAGGAAAAAAATAATAAAAAGGCTGTTATTTAACTTGAGTCCCAAAGCCTACTGGGACTAAGAAATGCAGATAACTTGAGGGCCACTAATACGTTCTTCAGGGGTAGAGAAGTTAAGTGCACAAGGAACAAGGCAGGAAATCTATCCTTTTCATTTGTAATTTGAGGTGAAAATGGAATATTTGCACTTTCAAATGGTTCTGCCATAGCAGAATGCAATGCCAGTGCATTTCATCACGAACTGCAAGCAGCACACTTACAAACCTGACAAATTGAATATACTGATCTCAATTCCTACTTTAATATTCTAAAGTGACCCAACCAAATGAGGTTGCAGTTAAGATTAAACTTCCATCTTAGGCCCCTAATTCTCTTACAACTGCAAATCAGAGGACTTCCAATACTAATCAGTGCATGAAGCTTGACCTTCCCTTCTGCATTTGAAGTTTCCGGATGATAGAAGGAAAATCTTGCCCTGTACAGCATCCAGCTTGAGGCTAGCGGTCATACGCTAGGTGATATGAACACACTATGGAGGAATGAGACCTCCCTTAGCACTGCAGCTGCTGGGCATGAGCAGCAAACATTAGTTTCTATAGACACAACTTCTAGGGCAGTTTCATTACAATAATAATAAGTTGCCCTTCACAGATGTTGTCATAACTATCAGCCTGCTCACAACTAGCCCGGCCACCAGTCCACCTGGTCAAGACAGCACTTGAGAAATCAACTTCAATAGAGCAGTTGGCCTCACCTAGGTCAGCAGAATACCACAGCTGTGCCTGTGGCCAAGTCCGGATGACAATAATGCATGTTCCAAATAAATATCTCCCATAAAAATATTGAAATAATTGTCACCTTTGAGCAGTAAAGCATCTGCTGCTGAGCATGGCAAGACGGGTATTTGCCTGGATGCTCAGGCAGCATCACAGAATAGATAGCAAAAACATTTCTTCATCAAAATTACCATGTAGAAAGATTTTCTTCCAAGGCAAATTCCACCATCCTACTGTGGTTTGGCCAGCTATAACATGGTGGAGAATTCATTAAAGGTTAGTGAGGAAATGCTATTGCTTTCTGCCTTCCTTTCAGAGGACAGCATGGCTATGTGAGCACTGTATATCCCTGGAAGGCTGGTTATTAAGACTTTGCAACATACAAAGCTCAGCTCAATAACCAATGCCTCATATCGGTCCCTGCAAGCAGCCCACATACACACAACCACAACCAGGCAGGTCCTGGAAGGAAAGGGCGCTCTGTGATATGATTTTAGAACCAAAACCCTAAGATTTGAATGCCCAGTTTTAGCAAGTAGGATCAGGAGTATGTGATGATCTGCTTCAGCGGGCCCTTTTCAAATCCAATCTAATTTGCTGTCATTTCTCTGGTTTGATGTCAGTTTGTGCCTCCTCGGACTACACTAGAGTTGTCTTGTGCATTAGTGAATGGTAAGAATCTGACCTTTGGTAGTCACCCGCAAGCATCAGTGCTGGAAGGATAATTTTCATCCTTAATCAACTCTACAGAATAGCAGGCAAGCAGTTATGAGAAAGTCTCACCTGGGGTCTAAAGCCACTTGAATTGCAAATGGGGTCTGTTCTGTTCTCCTTCAGCAGCTCTTCAGCTTGCATGCACATCTGTGGCTGGGAACAGAAGAGGCAACCACACTCTTTATCGAAGATGACTGAATTCAGCATTCATTTTAAAATATTAAAACTTCAGATGGCTTCCCAGGAGTGGCCTTTATGTGACACAATTACACTGTTACTGAATCTTCCTTCCTTCCTTTTTTTTTTATTTTTTCCTATTATTGCGTGACTTTCACTGGGGAAAATCACTCTGAAAGCAACAGCCTGCTTTATAAACATTATAGTCCTGGCTCTGGCTGTTTGCCAGGAATTTCCATTTAGTGCAGGGTATGTTGAATATGTTGAATAAAAATATTGTGTAGAGGCCAATATATACCAGGTAGGTTTTCATTAAACATCTTGGATTTTATTGCTCTTGCTGGGTCAAGAACAAATAGCATTACCACTCCTTATCAGCAGATTTAACTTGCATACAAGCCTGCTTTGATTTTTATTGCTGTTCCTTTTAGGAATCTCTTAGTAAATTTTCCAGCTGTTTACATGTGTAAGCGCCAGCAGAAACATCAGCAAAGTGTGTGAGCTGCCTCACACACTGCCAGGCCTGAAGGAAAAAGCAGTCAAGAGAGTGGTTCAGCTAGAGTTGAACTCACGACACCCAAAACGAGAGGAAGGAAAGGCGCTAAGGGCTACAGAGATTTTTTTTTCCTCTGTTATTTATCCTTCCAGTTCTTTTGATTCAAATCTTTGTTTTTTCAAACACAGTACTTCTGTGACATGCTTCAAAGTATAGTCTCTCTCCAGGTTAAAACTGGGTTTTTACTCCTCATGTCTGGGTGCTCTGTGCGTCGTAGCAGTCATACAAGGCCAAAGGCACAGACTTGCCTCCCCATGGCATGGTGTGTGCATCGCAGTTCTACAGCAACAAAATCATTCCTATAAGCCTTTTATTGTTTAACACAGGGTCCAGGATGGACCTCAAAGAGAGGATTTCCTGGGGCATCCTGCCAAACCACTGTTTTTCCCCTATGACTGAAAAAAAGATATGAGGGAACCACGATAGCAAGGAGCTTGCTTGGTAGGGCTCTTGCTGGGCCTGGGATATCCTTGTGCCCAGCCTCTTACAGTGATACAGTGATGGACTCTGGCCTCCCTTCAAGAGACGTCACTAACCTCCTGGTGGTTGCACCATGTTGTCTTACGCAGCTGCCTTTGGGGCACCACGCTGTGCTTTTAAGTTATAGACAAGTTATGCCAGCTGGAGCAGGCAGGTGCCACTTCCACAAACACCAACTGGTGAAATGTTCCTGTAGCCTATGACAGGCAGCCACAAGAGGGCAATAGGACCAAGCCCAGGCTCTTCCTGGGCCAGATGTCTTCTTCAGCAAAGCCCTGCAGCCCACCTCCACGCTGGCCTCGCTTGTGAGTCATGAGCAGAAGCAGCAGAAAAGCAAGTTCAGCATCTCCTCTGCATCCCTGTGCTGGGCCCAGTGAGGAGGGGACACTGCCACAGGAGCCCAGGCGGGAAGAACAGCGATCAGACATGCACACAGGAGATGGTATCTCACACTTCTGCAAGCAAGAGCCCACAGGCATGTGGAATAGAAAATGCTGGCAACATATCCAGATAGTCTTGTCCCTTCCACATACTAAAAGCTGAGGTGGTAGATTCTCCTCAGAAGGAACCCCGATGGGGAGCAGATAAATGCTGCCATTGTGAAAGTGCACATTGGCACAAGGCCCAGCAAGTTGCTGCATCAAAATAATGAAGAAACCTCTTATTCGCATAGAGCGTCGCTATATTTTACTCCTGTACTTTCCATTCAACAGCCTTTAAACCATTAAAAAAAACAAAAAGGCAAGGAAAAAAGAAAAAACGGAGCATTTACACACTCTAAACACATTATGCCTTGAAAAAATAGCAAAAGAATATATGGCTGTTAAATCCAGGTCATCTCTGTGTGAGCAGTCAGTCTAATCGGCCTCATTACCAAAGAGAAAATTGTTTCTTGCTGTTGGAACTGTTATAAACAAGGGCTGCTAAAAGCTGAATTTATTATTGTGAAGCTGGCCTGTGTTTAAAAATGTTATTGAAGGTCTTCCAGTCACCCCGCAATTTTATTAGGAACCACTTAAAAGATCAGCTGAAAACATGGTAATTTCTGCATAATACAAACAAGACTTACTCTTGAGCAAGCAAACTTACTGTGGCTTTATATTTAAGGCTATGTAAAGCAGCGGTGAAGATTACAGAAGCCTAAGACTTCTAAGCAAGCACAGCCTGCCAGAACCACAATCACCTTTGAGATGTCCCCTAGAAAAATGGTGCATGGTGAACATCATGTGCAGCAGGTTAAGGGGGACTGGAGTATCCCTGGGACGGGTGATTTGGCCCAGGCAAGAGGCTCAAATCCAGACCTAGTTGCTAGTAAGCAGAAGCTGTTGCAGGAGATTAATGATGCGTGTTTCTGGGGCAGCCTTCACGGAGGCTGGTGTTAACCGAGCGCCATGGTGGACCTGGACCTTGCTCATGTCTTGTGTCTGGCAGCAGGTACCAAACCTGCCCGGACAGAAGCTGCCCAAGCTGAATTTGGGGCTTGTAACTGGTTTGCAAGGTGAGAGGTGCTCAGCACTGCCCGGTCAAGCGGCCACGCTGATGCCTCAGCGTGGGATGGGCCCCGTGCAGGGCCCTCAACCTCAGGCGCTGCTTCCCCTCGGCACACACAGCCTACGCCCTGCGCAACGCACCGCTGTGCTGTGAATCATACTGCAGGGACAACCGAGCACGGTTTTATTTCTCCAGCAAGATGAAGGGCGGTTAAGGCAGGCCACCAGCTCCAGCAGGTGATTTCCTGGGAAGAGCACCAGTCATGGCAGCACCAGGTGGAGGCCGAGTAGGATCCACCAGGCACCCAGGTGCCACTTCCATCTGCCTCCAAAATCCCCTGCAGCCTTGAGCCACATGAAGTTTTGCTGTATTCCTCCCTGGATCATGTCAGCTTCGAGTAAACTGCCATGACAATTAGTGTGAGCGACGTGGAGATGCGACACGTGTTCCTTTCTCTTCGGCCTTGTCTGCTAAAAACTGGAACTAAAAGGTACCAGGCAGTATTCTCTCAGCTTTGGAGTTTCACAGAGAGTAATTGTGAGGCACTAAACAGGCAGAAATAATTACGCTTTCACATACTAAATTAAAAACAATAAGATCATCTTGAGGATGATTTTCTTTGTGGCAGCCCTCGCCTGCAGCAGTGCTGTGTGTTTCGGATAAATAGAGTAGACACTGCAAAACCTTTTGGAGGCTAATCAAAACCTCTAACACAACAATAAAATCTTCTCACAGCTGGAGCCAGAGAGCAGCATTAATATTTACTAACCAGTGGGTATATTTACTTGAAAGAGAGGATTCTAAGAGTATCTTTGATATGCGATTAAGGCAGACACATGGCCTGGCAGGAAAACTGAAAAAAAAAATCTCTCTATTATGTCTATGCTGATATCTCTGCTAATGGACTAATAAATATAAGCACACATGCAATAAATGCATGTCACTCTTGCAATAGGTAGGGTTTTGCTGTGAACTTTATTTTCATTTAAGTGCATCTTCAGTTCAACTGTGACTTCCAAATTGTATGACAGAGGAATAGAAACCAAAGGTTTAGCAAATATTTCAGCTAAGACCTGTATGAGAACTGTGGATATATTTCATGAGCAGCAAGGTGACAGTAGCACTCCGTTGGTGTTCAAGGACAGAAGAAAAAAATACTTTGGAAAGCAAAATATATCCATTTCAACGTGAAGTTACATTCCTTGAGGTCTACCCTTGACTTTGGTGTCAGAACAGAGATTGGGATGTGCAGTGATTAGCTGTGATCTGGCAAGGCTTCTAGGCCATAGGAACAATGGGGCTCACCTCCATTCCTCTGGCTTTTCCTGGTAAGTCTTTGCCAACTCATAAGAATTAAAAGTCTCTAATATGTCAACCCCAAACCAACCATCTGTGGAAAACAGCACTCACAGAGGAGGAAGGAAGATCCTTGTGCCTCTCCACCACTGGCACTGTTGTGAATGGTCCAACAGGACTTTTCCAAGGACTGCTACATTTCCAACCCTGTCCCCCTAGGAACTCAGTTATATTTGTTTTGTTTTGTTTTGTTTTGTTTTGTTTTTCCATCAGATCTAATATGTGTTAATGGGCTTATTTGTATGCAGAGACCCTTCTGATATACCTGAAGTGACAGTGATATTTTGCAAAGGGACACATCTCTATAGCTGTAAAAAAAATAGCTTACAGATCATTCATCCCATGCCAGATGGATTTATAAATATGTTTTCATACAAAATGGCACCGATTTAATTATAACAGCACAAAAGTGCACGTGGCTTAGATACGATGTCTCACAGTTAAATGCTCTGGAGAGTCTCACTTGTGCCAAGAGGTGCCTAACCCCAGGATTGTTCTGCTGAGAGTTAATTAAGGCTTTGCTAGATCAGGACCTCAATTTAATCTTGTCACTCCAGGCATGTTGTTATACATGATTCTGTATTTGTTACTCATTTAAATTTGTGCTACAAGAATATTGATAGAATATCCTGTATACCCCAGACCAAAACAGCAGAGAGATGAGGAAAGGAAATACCATCAGTGTTCAAAGCATGAATAATTTCCTCTCTCATCTTGCCTTGAAATGTTCAAACTGTAAGGAAATAGACATCAGTCTTAACAAAAACAAGGGTATTGCGTCTATCAGTCATAACTCATTCCTTCTGTACTATTTATGTCTCTGTTAGCAATACACTATCATAAAAAAATATTTTGCAAGTGAAGATCTTGGGCCTTATTCCAAACAAAGCTGACTATTAACATGGGAAAAAAATTAAACATCTGATTTACCTTTTTTGATTGTTTCTCTCTTCTTAGCTAATGGAAAGCCACTAACATCAGTGTCACATTACTGGAATGAGTTTCACTTTCATGTTGTCAGAGCTGCCATATTACAGCTGCCAGCACCGCAGGGGGAGATTTATTGCCCAAAAAATAACAGTTCCCCCTGGATTTAGAAAACAATATAACTGAAGTATTTCATAGGACATAAGTTTCATAAGTGCTCGAGGTGTCTGGCCTCTCCCCCTGCCCTTAGCATCCCTTTCCCTCACTCCCTTCCCAGCCTCCATGGGTAGGTCTGGGACCTCTCCAAGTCAGCAAGGGTCCCTGTGTAAAAAGGCTGCTTATGTACCAAAAGGATAACAGCATTAATTGTCAGTCTGAGTGAAAACCTGCATAAGCAAATCCTTGAGGAAGGCATGAAGCAAGGGGGCAGGCACAACCAGTCTTGCCCATGGGAAGCCAGGAAATGCACCAAATGTTCTCAGACTATCCAAGTGCAGAGCACCCTGTGCAGACCCCACACTGATGTGACTGCAGTCAGAACACAGGAGTCATGTTTTTTCTGTCTCCCCAGACACTTTGTTATTCAAACCTGAGATGTTAATTTTGATTGGGGCAAGAGACAAAGGCAACTTCTGAAAGACATTCACAGGTTTGGCTAAAGAACAAAGAACTGGTCGAGACTGTGAAGTATAGAGGAAGGGGAGCAAGCCAGAGTCCAGCTTTCCCTTGGTCTGTGATGTTTCCTTCTCAGTCTTTAGTACTTAGTGGCTTGCCTGCAAGCCACATTTTCCAGAAACAAGACAGAGAGGGAAAGATCTTTGGCCTATAAGGAAGTAGAACAAAGCAATCTTAAATGTACCCTAGAGGAAGAGGCAATGGTTGCCTGAGGATAGAGAAGCCCTTATCTGGAAACCTCTTCCCAGATAAAGTTCCAAGTGCGGCTTTGTGTCTGCTTGTGGTCAATGTTTGCAGCCAAAGAGGCAAGACAGCACCACCTAAGCTGATAATCAGCTTTTGCTTCTAACACAGCTTTAAAAGCTAGATGGGCAGGTTAGGGTGTACCAAAGGTTTGAACATGCCCAGGGCTGAATTTATGCTGGCACTAGATCGTGCTGTCATGCACACAGCAAAGACATGAGCTACACAGCTGCTACCAACAAGCCCTCTGACCTGTTTGTTTTGTCCAGTGGTTATTTCTAATCTGAACATTCACCAATGAGGAGCTTCTCCAGTGAAGTGAGCTTGTCCAAAGCAATACTTCACAAAGGGTT
>JAUBOD010001001.1:1443946-1454517 GCA_032353885.1 Nothura maculosa
TTCTAATCTGAACATTCACCAATGAGGAGCTTCTCCAGTGAAGTGAGCTTGTCCAAAGCAATACTTCACAAAGGGTTGCTTACCAGTAGGCGCTGGTAGAGGGTCACTGGAGATGTCATTCCTACTCTGACCACTGCGATGGACATCTGATGGCACCAGACACTTTCATGTCTGATGCATTTTGGTTATGTCCTTGCTTCTCAGGATTCATATCTCTGTGATCCGTGTGACGTTATGGTGAAACTTTTTTATCCAAGCTCCTGCAGGCATGGATCTTTGAGATCACATCTCTAGCTAAATTATACATCAAAAAGCCAGAGGGGAAATCCTGTTCTCCCAATGATCCATATGTCCCCAAAAACCTGATATTCCCAAATAGACCAGAAAGAAAGAATTTTATTACTTGTTGCCTGCATTTGGATAGCATTTGCCTAAGGTGCATTTGGTGTCAAGATCAGTGACCTGAGAGTGAAATATAAACACACACACACACACACAAAACACCAACCAAACAAACAAAAAAAACCCAACAACCAGATTGCCCTGATGAGATTTGCCAGCTATAACTTTCACAGTTGCTCTGACTGGGTCCAAAATCCTCCTAAAGTCTCTTTTTAATTCCAGAATGTCTGGGCTTCAGAGTCCATCACAGCATGCTATGGGGATGCAACTAATATATTTCACATCCAAGTTATCATACCTAATGCAGCACAAAGATAATAAAGAACTAGAAAGCACTATCTCCCTGGCTGGTAGAGTGGATTAAACTGATCAGATCTGGGCCACATCATTGATTTTCCTAACATCAATGGGACACTAAGCAATAGGACCTGTCCCCTGAGAAGTCACGTAATATACCACCCATTGGTGGTATAGAGCCTATTGGACTGTCTTTCCGTAAAGGTCCGTGTCAGTCCATATGCTCTAATATGATGTCTGTGAGATGCCATAAAGGAGCTGCTCACTGAGCATTGGGCAACGTGTATGTGTTGCAGCTGGTGCCCTGGCAGGTTCACAAAGAGCAGCAGGGAGATAAGCCGCTGTGCACATAATGCCCACAAAACTAAGGATTTCACAAAATCCTTCTTTGCTTTCTTAGGAAGAACTGCTTTCAAAGAGGTGCTGGAGGGGGTTTCCAGAGCCTTGCCTAAACCAGCACTTGCTTCACTCTGTGCTCTGGGCCATTCAGGTGTGGTTTCTGGGAAGGTCACTTCCTTGCTGCTGCTCCGACTTGGGCTGGCAAGGAGTACAAAGCAGAAACCCAGCTTCTCCTTGCCTTCAGCTAAGTCATGGATATTCCAGCCTGTTCCCACTGCCTTTGAGCTGCCCTTGCCATCATCATCATGTTAGGAAGCCTCTCTTGCACCTCAGCTCCCTTACAGGATTTAGAGGATTTCACTATTGAACTGGCTTTAAAGTGGTGTGGACTATTCCCTCATCATGGACCTGGAGTTGTAGTGTAGCAATTACAGGACTTTGAGGAGTCTGAGCCCACAGTTCTTGCAACCCAGAAGCATCTTGTACAGGCTTTTATTTTCCTGAGGCAATGAAGAAAGTTAATAAAATATCATTACTTTTAGATGCTTTAAAATTACTCCTATCTACACCTACAGTGATCACCAAAGGAAGAGGCAAGAAGGGCTTCTTCTCACAGGAACCACATGGAAAGGCTCTCCTTTCTCCCCAACAGACCTTCATGGGAACTGTGAGAGCACAGGCACTTCTGAGCCATGCAAGGCCAAGGGAGAGGAAAGCTGTGCCTGAAGGCTCCTTGGAAGGATGTGAATTCTCCAACCTGTTTGTGCTAAAATCTCAAGGGCCTTTAAACCACATGGGCTAAGGAACGCAGCTGCCAGGTGCCGCTCCAGAAAGGGCTAATCTCCAATATTAATGCATTTAATCCTGCTGGTGTGCTCATCTCTTGGGTTTTGCAGAGCCACAGGCAGAGCTGTAGTGCATATTGCTATCCAAAGGGATCCTCTTGAGATGCTCCTCACACTGCCTGCCACACACCAGGACAGACAGTAACCTTAGATGTGTGACATGAAGGGTGAGAGCCTAGACAGTCATTAGCAGAGGTCTTTGCGACAACAAAATACATCTCTGCATTTTTCTCTCTTCTTAAAACATGGTTGGTGAGCAGAGAAAGAAAAATGAAGAAAGAAAGAGAGAGAAAGAAAAGAACAAAGGGATGACTAAGAACACAAGCAAAACAAGCTGCTTTTTCTCTTTGTAAACTAAAAGCCCTTTTTTCAATTTTTATGCTTTTTAGCCTGAAGTACTGAATTCTTTTTTAAAGAACTATATAAATGACTGTTTGATAAAAAGAAGAAGTTTGCTCTCTAGTGGCTGAATGTAAAGAGCTCTGAAAACACAGACTGCTGAAGAAAGGAACGGTTTCACTCAAAATAGGCTCTGTTCTTAATCTTCGTGCTATTAAATATTTGCTCTGTGTCAATATTAATTATTGAACAGCTACCTGTGATCAGTGCGATTGTACCAAGGAAAAGAAAAGTGCATGGTGTTGAGGTCTAATCCTGGGGAGTTTCTTGTTGCTTCTGGCTCTAAATGCTTCCTGACACAGTCAAGAGCTAAGATGGGTCCAAAAGATGAAGTCTGAAGGTATGGGGCAGCGTGCTGCACAAACCAACCATGTGATCTGCCATGAAAAGGCTATGGGGAGATGGCTGTGGCCGTAGGTGACACCAGCTGCTGGCAGGGGGCCACAGGGCAAGTCTGAAGCCAACCCTGCCCTCTGACCCTTCCATGCAGCAGGGATGCTTTCGAGCTTCAGCAGTTAGACATGGAGTGCTGGACTGGCCTGTGCCACCAAGCAGGATGTCAGGGATGGAAGGGAAATGGAGGATCCAAAATCTTAACCTTGAGCAAAGCAAGTGCCAGGGAATTCACAACAAGAAGATCCAGTTTGCCCCACAAAGCCACTCTCTGCTCTCCCATTTCCCATTGGGAGACTCCCAGCACAATCCCATACCACATTTGTACCACAGCGCCTGGGATCAGGGCTGTGTTCCTAGGAAGGGCTTTTTCCAAGGTAGCCCCACTGCCTTTAAGAGGTCAACGGCAGGTTGTCTGCTTGCCACCACTATTTGATTTCTTTTGCTTACAGCACGTCTGTCAGGAGGAGCCGGATGCAGAGCAGCGCTGCTGGCGTGATGGGATTAGCCACGGAGCTGCAGTGAATCAGACATTGCCTATTAACAGCTAAGAGGGAACGGGAAAAACAAAGACACAAACTGAAGCTACAGTCTCAGCAAAGACCAACATCCATCTACTTCTAATTCCCTCTCTCTCTCTCTTCCCTTTTTTTTTAATATTATTTAATGGAAAAGCATTAAACTGCTGCAGATCTTATTCTTCAGCAGCTGGGCAGAGAAGGAAACAAGGCAGATGGAAATGACAGCCAGGTCTCGAAGGCCCAGCCACTTCCCAGGCCGATTCCCAAGCAGAGTAATTGCCAATCAGAAACAAACTACTTTGTAATTAAAGCATTGTATGAGCAGGGGGATGTCTGGGGCTTTTGTTTAATTGCTCTATGTTACAGGCAGGTGCAGAAGCACAGAGAGAGGGGCCCAGACAGCCCTTGCTGAAAGCAGTGAGCGCCTTGCCATGGAGCTAATCCATGAAGGATCCCTCAGCCCTGCTTACTGTAGCAGCTCCTCTGTGCAGTGTGCAAGGTGGCACAGTGGGCCTCTTCCTCACAGCACAATCGAGCTCTGAAGGACACTCGAAGCCTTCACAGCAGAAGAGAAAAGAGAAGGAAAAGAAAGGTAGGGGAAGCTGTATAGTTATAAAATTCATGCCCCATGTGTGGAGACCTTCTGCTTTCCTCACATCATTCCCTTACAAACCCTGGCCTTAGTTTGGTCATGATATTTGACTCCCTCTACCTGCTGCCCTACTCCCTCTGCTCGTGAAATCCCCCTTCATAGCATAAAGCCAAAAGGTAAGCACTGTGGTTATCAAATCTGATCTCTATAACCTGGCCTATTGGGCTTCCCAGGACTGACCCCTTCCCAAGCAAAGGTATATCTCTGAGATATATGTGGAATAAGGAAAATATATGGGTGTGGAATAAGGAAAATCTGTTCCCGATATTGAGAAATGTACCTAGGAGAATCCTATCCCACAGAGGAAAAATTAGCATTCTTATTATTGGATATAATACTGAATTCTCATCTTGGAAAAAAAAACATATTTGTTTACAGAACAAAACTATCCGTACTTCAAACATATTTCATCATTATGGCATTGCAGCATTTTTTTTTCCTAAGTTTGAGGATAATAATACTGCAGATGAAAAATGGAGAACCAACTTCAGAAACCATTTCTGAAATGTTTAATCAGACTCCTATAGATGAGGAAGTGACTAAGTTGTTTCTGTGTCTCCCTCTGGCTATAGCATCACTTCCTATTATGAAGTACTTCAGTGTGGCACAACATTGGTGGGAACCAGACACGGGTTTGGGGGCTCTTTGCAAAGTCCCAGTCTCTACAGTACCTGCCATCCACTTCTGGCTTCCTCTGGCAATACCTACCACAACGGGCTCTCCGCACACCATCAGCTGGACCACAGAGAACTACTTCACTCTTAATCTGACCCAGAAGGTGCCACCTTCTAGTGCCTATGCTTCCAGCAGGAGGTAGCAATTATGGAGGATGGAGCTCAAGTTGATATCTCAAACTAAACAAGCTAGAGCTATGCCAATGAGCTTAGTAAAAAATAAAAAGTACATTCTCCTTCTTGGGTGTCTTTACTTTAAACAGGCTTAAGAGACAGCGAAACGTGTCTCAGTGCTGTTCTGCAAACATCAGAGCCTTTCCAGGGTGTGGGAGCACCATGTGTTCCCCATTCTTGACATGATGCCTTCCCAGCAGCTACGTCTAATTTGTGACCAGCTTGGCCACAAAACTGAGACTTCCTTCTCCAGCTGCCCTCTTCCTCCTGCTTATGAAACAGTAAGAGCACAGAGCCAGAATGGGACCACTGTCATCATGTTTTCTGATCTCCTACACAACCTGGCTCAGTGGGCTTCCTGGAACTGCACAAAGGTACATCTGAGAAAAACAGTGTGAACTACACATTTCCTGTGCGGGAGGAACTGCCTCAGCCTTGATCAATTGTTCCAGTGACTATTACACTCACAGCAAGAAAAAAAAAAAAGAAAAAAAAAACTATTTTTATGTTAAGTTGAATATTTCCATGTTCTACCCACTGATTTTCCTGTTTACCTGCTAGAACTGTGAGTATTCTGCTGTCAAATACCTGTCCTCATGCAGGTAATTGTAAGTAGGGACTAACCTTCTTCTTTATATTCTTCTCAGTGAGCTATGCACCGGAGACTTTGTAATATGTCCTAGGAAATATTTGCCAACCTTGTAATCCTTCTGTTGATTCTTCTCCAAAGGCTGCTTCATTCTGTCTCCATCTTCAACAGCAGTCACTGTCTCAGTGATGACCCTGCCAGTGCCAAAGCTGGAAAAAACAGGGCCTACCCTTGTTCTTCTCCTTCTGTCAGCTCTTAGTGGCATCCCAAAGATTGCATTAACCATTCAAGTCACTGCATCTCAGGGAAATGGTGTTCAATTCATCACCCACATCCATCTCCAACCCAAGTTCATCAATTCACAGAAAAGAGATCTTTTTTCCTGTAAGCAGGACCTGCCTCTTCTGTTTCCAAACATATGACTCTGTCTTAGACATAAGTTGAAGCTCACATCATTTGTTTGCACCCAGCAGAACGAGTGATCCCGCTGTGACCTGACCTCTGTTATCTACCACCTCAACATTATCATCCTCTGCAGATGTCATCAGCAGCAGCTCCCTGCTCCACAACATGGACAACATAATCAACAGTGAACACACACACAAAAAAAGAGACTTCTCCATAATGGCTGGTATTTACACTTGCAGACTGAGCCTAGCAGTCTTTGGAGACAAACCTATCACTGCCGAAGCAGGTCAGGAACAAAGCAAGCAGGCCTTACAGGATGGAGGGTTTTTGTCAGGGAAAGAGTGATCCTGGAAAGGACAGAGGATAAGGAAGCAGGTTGAACACCAGCTCCAGGGGACACCATTGCCATTACTGGCTGATCTGTCTCCTCCTCAGCAAGGAGAAAGGGCAGATTTTTGCCTGTCCCAGAGGCAGCAATCTGGCCCCACTGCAGCACACAGGGCTAAGCCCGAGCCCCGCTCCCCACAGTGCTTCCTGCCTGGAACAGCCTCTCCTGTACATGGGCTGCCGAGCAGCCTCGTGCCCAGTGGGTCTCCCGGGGCCGCGGGGTTTGCACACACTGTTCCAGATGAAAGGTGAAGTAATGCGAGTTGCTGAAAGCTCCTGCATCCCAGCGCTCGGGGAGGCTGGCAGGGACAGCATGCAGAACGGGAGGGAGGAGGGGGCATCGTGCAACGTGACAGGAGTAGAAATTACATCGCACCAAGCTTTGATGTCTCCCCCCAGTAACCTCCCACGAACAGGCTTTTCAGTTTTTTTCCTCATTTCTCTTCTGGCTACACAGCTAAATTATTTTTTGCCTGCGAACAATCCAATCCAAGCTTTATCAAAACCTGAGGCACTCAGAACAGGACCCATTGGAGTTAGTAGGTACCAGCTACGCTTTAGCAAAGCTGGATGTTGCATAAAGCTGCTACTTTTTTAAAACTGCTGTTGAATCTGAATGAATTCCTCTTTTGACCCAGCTTTCATTCCCTGGAATCTGAGGCCTTATGTCCCCTTTTCTTTAAAGAGACTTAGTTTCCTTCCCACTAGTAGTGAAATCAGGGCTGATTAATTCTGATGACTGGGGTGTTTTACTATGAACAGGAGATGTCTTTTAATGTAGCTCAAAAATCTTTTAAAAGTGTATCTAAGGAATAAAAGTGAATGATGAGGTTGTTCTTATGTATTCTTAGGGTTGCTAGGGAAACCATTTCCTGACTCTATCCCAATTCATCTCTCTCTTTCTTTTTCAGGGAGGCCAGAAAAACCTTCCAAAATAAGTAAACAATAATCTAAAATGAAGGTGCTTATTAATGAAACAGGATCCCCCTGGGATGCACAGCACTGGAGCTGGTACTTTTGCAGCTAGGGTTACCAGCTGAAATACATCCCCAATTAATAGCGATAGAAAATCTCTTCAATTCACTGAGTGGTTGGTCAGTATTTCTAATGGTCTGTGTCTAACCCTTCCTAAACTGGGATTTATCTGGGGAAAAAAAGCAGCATTTATCAGTATTGTTTGCAGTTGGCCCTTGAAATCTATTCCTAGAATTGGTTCTTCCTACCCAGACATGACACGTGCCTGGAAAGATTTGCCTGGGCTGTGGCACCTCTATGAGCAGCAGGAGGAAATTGCTGTGAGAGCCTTTTCCAAAGCACCTTGTAGAGAAACTGAGTCCCCAGCAGGACCCCAAGCATGAATACCTGCCACACACTGATGTAACATCATCAGGATCCTTGTTCCTCCAGAGTGAACTGAATATATCCTTGGAAAAATAAAAGAGCTGGAAAGAAATGTTTGCCACTGCTGTTGGGCCAGTGAAAGACAAAAGCGGGTACCCATCTCTGCCTCTTTCCAAGAAAGAGTCCAGTCCTGAGGAGGGATGGTTAAACCAGTGGTTATGCCATTAACCTAGAACTCAATTCTACACTTTGCACATATTTTACAACCTCAGAGAGTCTTTGAATAGTGGGCAATATCTCTTCTGTAGCATTCAGAGGGGTGAGTATTGCAAAAGATTGGGTAAACATTGAAAAATATTGAAAAGAATTCTTTTAAAAAGAACAAGATGTGGAAATATCATCTTCTTGAGGATTAAAAAAATTACTTTTAGTTGCCCTTATATTGCCCTGTACTATGAAAACCGACAGAATGGTAATTGTCCTGCCTTCAGCCTGACAGAAAACATCACCCAGTTTCACTGTGTGTGTTATAAATCCCTGACAGCAAGAAGCTTTTTTGGATGGGATTTCCCATTCTGGACATCTGGAGTTCCCCCTGTCCTGGAAATGAAACAGCTCTGAAGTCCTGAGAGGACTCAGGACTATGATTCACACTAGACGTATAAGCCTGAGGAGCAGTCCCACCACTGGTGCACATTTACCACCCACATTTCCCCTGGTGAATACTGCCATGGAGTAACTCTGGAAGCAAAAACCCAAGTTGACAAGAGCAGAGGAAGGGAAAGCTGGGATTGCTTTCCTGCTTTCTTGCTTGTCTGTCTCATCTATATTTATACGTTTACATCTCTCTGCTGTGTTTTCCACTTTGCTTTCTTAAATGGTCTTTGTCATGTCAGAGCAAGAGTTTAGTGAGGAAACTCTCATCAAGAAGATCATATGCAAATACACTAAAATCACAGCATATTGCCAGAGACGTATGTTTTGAGTCATGTGGGTGTGTTTGTCCTGCAGCTTTTTTTATTGCAGAATGTAGTTAGGTTGAAATCCTAGCCCTGGGAAAGACAAGGGCATTTTTCAGATAATTGTATTGGATTCAGGAGGTAATGTTTTATGTTTATTACCTGGACATTTCCACTGATCTGAAGACATGCTTTGATGTCCTCAGTGTTTGCAGAACCTTAAAATGGGAAATGAAGAAAGAGATGATGAAAGTTTGGGGAGGAACTGGGCCTTCTCATGAACACATAGAGCACTCTATAATGTCTTCTTCTTTTCTAGAAATGTGACCCCACAACCAAATTCCTGCTAGGCCTACGCTCTACCTAACACCAGTGTAACTAAGACAACTAGAGCAGTGTTTTGCAAAGGCTATATTGTGAAAATGGTGCAAACTTCTGCAGAGACTTTTTCTGTTTCTGAGAGGGTTTCCTTTGTTTCTCCCAATGGCCAGCAAATTTAGACTAAATCTCATCAAACCAAACAAGAATGGCCGCAAAGAATTTAAAATGATCATCTTTCAAATCAATCTAAACAGAAAAAAAAAAGAAAGAAAGATAAAATGTTTTTAGGAAAGACAAGCCATCACTCTGCAGATGTCAAAGGCTGGGTTAAATTAAGCAGTTTCACCACATCCCTCCATTTGAGATAGCTCTAAGAGACAGTTAAGCACATATTTAAGCCCCAAACAAAAGCAAACACGAAGCTGTTCTAAATTCTGGGCAGAGGAGGCCAGCTCAGGGTGGAGCTGACTGGTTTTCTTGGAGGGTGAGACTCCCTTCCCATGCCCTTGGCTAGTGATTGCCCCCCTGGGGCAGCGACCTGAGGCTGGGCTGGGAATGAACAGCCAGGGGCAGGAGAGGCTGGGGAAATTCCCAGTCTGGCTCATGAAAGGGAACATCCAGGCACTTCACCCTGTGCATGGGATGCATGAGAGGCAACACACAGGAGCAGAGCGGTTGGACAGGGAAAATGTCGCTGCCAGAAGAGCTGCATCAGCTCAGAGGGGAAATAAAAAATAATCCCATCCCTAGCCCATGGAGCTGTCCTGGGAAAATGTGGGTGTGCAAACACTTATGCCAGTCCGACAGAAGAGACTCTGACTTGGGGACACCACAGCATATAAGCACACTGCAAATAGCACTTTCAGATATAGACTGCACTGATACCATGCCAGCCTTGCAGCTACTCGAGGGCAAAGCAGTTGTGCTTGATTCTCACCCACTGCAGAGGCCTCAGATGCAGGTAAATCACAGAGATCAGAACTGGCTCTGCTAAATCTGTGCTGCTTCTGCACAGACCCAGCCTAGACTGACCCAGTGCATGTGCTGGTGCCAGAGCTGCTAAGGACAGGCTAGGCTTGTACATGGCCCTAGCATAAAGTCTGAATTAGGATGCCCACCAGGAGAGTGTGCCAGAGCATTACCAAGTAGATTAAGAGCTGAGACCTGGGAGCAGTCCTTGGAAAGGAAGCTTGACACATCCTGAACCCTAGCTGTGACTTAGGGAAAGGAAAAGATATTCTTGTAAGTAAACACAGTTCACCTAACATTATCATATGGTGCACCTCCTACCTGTGGCAACCCACAGGACACTCAAGTCTGGGCAGCTATTTGGAATGAAAAAAAAAAAAAAAAAAAGGAACCAGGTATAGCATTGACTTTGATCCCAACTGGTTATTCTAAGGAATTCTTACACGTAGCGCTTACGTAGTTTGAGTATACACCAAGTAATTATTTAAAAAAGGCTTTTATCTTGTGGTATGTAGAATAATGCTTAAATCATAACCTAGTCTGTCTCTGGCAGTATTATCCCTGCAACTTTCTGCTGCTCAGTGAGTGGAAGGATGAAGCTGTCGTTACTGTTTCTTGCTAATTTACGGCATGATGCAGTTAAAGAACCAGCAGGTTCATGGGAGCTTCATCACCTTTGCAGCTTTGAATGCACACTGGTATTAAGTTAGCTGTGTAACAACATCATGGTTTTGCTAGCTCTTTCAAAATGGTGCTAATATAGTCCATAATAGCAAGCAAATATCATACTACGAAGATGTAGAAAATGCATAGTATTTAAGCAGATGAATCATAGAATCATAGAATGTGTAAGGTTGGAAGGGACCTTAGAGGTCATCTAGTCCAACCCCCCTGCACACGC
>JAUBOD010001001.1:1463680-1474025 GCA_032353885.1 Nothura maculosa
CCTTTCTTGTAGCCTCCACAAAAATAAGTCTACACTTCCTATATCTGCAACGTGCCATGTCATGGTCTGTCTCCTCTATGACCCCAGACTTTGTGCACAGCTCACTGGGCAGTCTTTGTTCGGCAAAGTGGGTGAACCTGGTAAGACAAAGCGATGGAAAATCAGTGCTGCAGCCTGCAGAGGAGAGGGAGGTGGAAGAGTTGTCTCAGCTGCTAGAGATGCAGATGCATCTACGGGAAGGGAGTAATTCCCTACCATGCGTTGTTGCCCCTGGGGCTAAGGGCTGTGCTCCTCCTATCCTGTATCACGAATGAGTTGCCTTATGCATCATAACCCAAGAAACTTGGGGTGTCAGCATCCAAACTAGGCAGGGAACGAGGGCTGTGGAATATCTGATGAGAGAAGGGAAAGAGGAGTCTGAGAACCAAAGGCTTAAGAAGAGGATCAGGTTGTGTTTATGTAGTTAGGTGGATAGGGACATGTGAAATGTGATTCAGACGTTTTAATGAGATTGAGCTGTGTAACTCCAAGCTGGATTAAGCTGCCAGACATCTGTGCAGTTCCGTTGTGCTGCAGGGAACTGTCACACCCCTGATGCTCTGTTGCAGAGAAAGAAGGTGACTTTCCCCCCCTAGGGGAAGCCCAGCTTATCATGCAAGAGCACCCAAATTTTCCCAACCAAGGGCTGCACCAGCCACTTCTCTGGGAATGGTATGGCCACACCCCACCTGCAGAAAACAGAGGGGATTGCAGCAGACATCCCTTAAAAAAAGAGGTGCAGCTCATAAAGACTGCAGGCCACAGCAGGCCATCTTCTATCCTTCAATCAGTGATCTTCAGCATGACTCACCAGTGAGCATTGCAGCAAGGTACCGGCAATCTGCAAAGGCCATATCTAAGTATGCATTGACAGGACTGGTAGCACCACTTTTTTCTTTTTCTCTTTTTTTTTTTTTTTTTTGAGATTGCCCAACTTCTCTTTATAGTATCCCATATTCAGTTTGCTTATGGCTCTGCCAACCTTTTATCAGTTCTAGCACACACACTCCAAGCTTAGTGCCTGCCTCAGGCTCATAGCTTTTTTGCTGGGCTTGAGGCTTTGGTTTGGCAGGGTTTGGGGAGGATATCTTACTCTTCATTTAAACAATTCAGCTTTTTCTAAGAACAAGACTTGTCAAAAAAAATCTTTTTTTTTTCTTTCTTCCTATTTTTTTTTCTCTCTTGCAATTTGCCCTACAATTGCTCTTCATGGCAGAAAACTGAAACCTGTCAGGCAGATGGTCTTCAGGTCATGAATCTGCCATGGAAGTCTATTCTCAATGGTCAACTCAGAAGCTCCTGGTAGTAACCATACTGTAAACAAACAGCTTGTCACATTTCAGTCCACGCGATGGGTGAAGCAGCTCCTTACTACAACTCCTCCCAGCTGCATGGAGAGCTAGTGCTATGTCGGCTGGCACTCCAATAGCACTGAAGCACCATTACCCACCTGCAACTCAAAAGGCCCAGAAATTAGGTTGACCCAGAAGAGCCTAATAAGAGAAGACTGGGCAATCTATGAGACTAGTGCTAAAGCAGAAAGGAAGTGCTAGGTCACTCAGGACTTGATATCAAGACAGAGGCGACCAGAGATGGACTGTGTGAGTGTCTACAGTTCAGACAGCGAGTCTTTGGGGAGTGATGAGGACTGGTCAACCCCAGCCATTCCCAATCCAACTCCAGTTCAGCATGGTAGCCACTGCCTCTTTGTGCAGCACTACACAAACATCATTGCTAACAGGGTTTAGCCATCCCAGAAGCGAGTGCTTAACTGAATCAAGAATAAGTATCAGGCCTAGAGACAAAGGCCTGTGAACAACCTAAAGCCAGAGTGCGTTTTCTGCCACTGAATCTAAGACCCATCCACTCACTCTGAGGCTGAAATCTATTTGGATCCAAAATGAGAGATTGGCCTGTGAGCCTGTCATTGTTATCTGCTTCTGCTGTGAGTATTCATTTAGCTCAGGGAAACAACTCTTGCTAATTTGTACAAACTAATTTAGAAAAGGCTCTAACTAATTTCTGAAAGTTAATACATTCCATATGCTCCAGGCAGATATGTGAGAATGACAGGCATATAACTATTTTTCAGACTCGGGAGATTGTTACACCAGAGAGCCACCATCAATCAATCAATCAATTAACATTGATTAATTAGAGGGGAGATGAAGGGCAGTGAAGATACTGTAATTCTATTTTCTGAACACTGGACCTGAGTGTGCACAAGGTGAAAGTGTTCTTGAGCCTGGCAGAAAAAGATGTTTGGGGCACTTTGAGCTTCTGCAGTGGACATGTCTTTTGGAGCATGGTCAGAGGTTGTATGTGGTGAGAAGAACATCCTAGGAGAAGAGAAGGTGCATCTTGGAGGAGGAAGAAAGGATGAGGCTTTCTGAAGTGAGACCAGGCAACTATATGGGAGGAACAGTAATAAGAACAAGTTGATGGTAAAAGACAGGAAAGAAGTTAGAAGGCTAAAGTTAAAAAAATAAGAGCAAAGGGAGTAAAATGTGAGAAAGGCTGGGAGATGGTGGTTTCAAACAAATGGAGGGAGGACCAGTAAGAGCCTCTCTGCTTCTCACTCTCCATCAACCGACTGAAACAGGACTTGGTGGTGCTGCCCTTTCTGCCTCCCTATCACTGCCTATCCCATGGCATATTGGAGAGTTCTTCCCACAGACAGGTGAGATGGGGAAGTAGCAGAGATGGGTTCATGAATCCCCCATCGTAGTACAGGCTGGGTCCCACAACCATGTCAGAGTTTGTTGGGGTACAGCCTGGACTGGTATTTGCAGCACCAGAGGGCACCAGACAGCAAGGAGCAGGTGCCAACTTGTCCCATGGGGCTGAAGAGCTAAGGTGTAGGAAGAGGAAGCCTAGATGGAAAAGTAGTATATGGGAGTCAGGGCGGTAATGTCAAGAAGTTAAATATGTATTTTTCATTCACGCTTTGTAATCAACTGGGACTCCAAATACACAGCTTTTGGAATCTCTCTGCTCTGTCAAATAAAAGAAATGTGGCTATAATGCCTATTTAACTCTATTTCCTCTGAACTAGGCATGCCCATAATACACATTCCCCAAAACCGCCTTTGCAGAAAGTGTGAAACACTTTCACACAGAAACACTGTGTGAAACTACCAGAAACTACCAGAACCACTTTGCAAATGAAGCAAAGATTGAGCTGTCGTCTGTATGGCCAAGACTCCTCCACAGCCCTAGAGGCAATCAGGAGTTAACCTTTTAGCACTCCTACAATCTTTTACAGCCCCCCAAGCCTTATGCAAAAGATACCATCTACACTGCCACTAAGTCTGTCATTGAAACCATTGGCCTGGGTCATTTTCCACCTCTCTGTTAACACTCTCAGTGACAAGAAGGCCCAGTAGCACTCCTAGAGACACAAATCTCTGCAGTGATAGATCACATGAATGCTTGAAAAAATCATCCTTCCTTTTCCCCTTTGTGTCCTTGTACCTCTGAAATTAGATTTCCTTAGACGTAGGGTAATTACTATGAGTCCTCTCTTTCAAAAAGGCACATCAGTTGGCTGCAACCCTAGCCCGTGAGATGCATGACAGAGAGCGGTATGACATCTTTCATACCCAGCCTGCAAAACCCCGAGTCTCAGGACTCTAACGGAATCATGAAGCTGTGGCCAAAGCAGGTTCCTGGACTGGGAAATACTCCAGGAAGAGAGTATCACACCTGGCATGATTTATGGATGTGTCCAGGGCAAAATTTTCACCTGTTCCCCTCCTAAACAACCATCTTCCTTTATTTCTCCCCTGTGAACAGCATTCTCTAAATTCCCCATCTAGTCTCTTACACTAAACTAAAAAAGTCAGGTCTTTTCAATTTTAGCCTTGAATTTTGTCACCAGAAAAAAAAAGAATAAAGAAGGCTCAGACAAAGGAAGCCCCCTGTGTGGAGGCCTCACAGCGGCTTTCACTTAAATTAGCTGCTTAAACTCTGACAGCTCCTCACTTAAAGTCTCTTACTGTTCTGCTTGAGTTTCACAGCAAGCTCAGCCACCAAGAGGGAGAGGATGTGGTTTACCAATCACACCAGAGATTAGAAACACCTTGTTTTGGAATGAAAACAAACAAAAAAAAAAGAAAAAGAAAAATGCTGCTGACTGAGAACAAATAATCAGAAAACCTTCCCGTGTCATCTTAACCATCTCCCTATTCATGAACACGCTCTAAACCTCTTGCAAGGTTACAATAAGGAGTCGCTCACCAGTGCCACAAGGAGAAAACACGTTCTGGTTTTCCGGAGCTGCGAGTTCTAACATGCAAGTGAACACTGTGCTCAGAGCACCTTTCACTTCCACGTTCCCATCCCATTTCACCTTGATAAAATGATGAACTATGTCCTGCAGCTGTGCTAACTATGGCAGGAACAGGACTACATTGACTGTGCTGTCAGTCAAGAATGGGGACTCACGCTGTGTCATGTGCTCTGTATTTCCTGTGGCCTAGTCCTTTCTTGAGAACATATCAGCAATTTAGGTACACAGCTCTCAAGTTAACGACTTGGTCAGATTACATGTTTTCTTCCTTCTGGTACCAAACACTATCTTGTTCCTTTAAACCCTGCTTAACCCTACTTGGGTTCCTGTTTCTCCACAAGGCGCATACACCAACGCAGAAGTGAAAGCAACTGTTCAGTTCCACTGCTCTGAGCAGCATCAGTGCCTGAAGATGAGCAAAGGGCTAGAGGAACACGAGAGGTTGAAGGAGCCTCCAGTTCCATTTGAAAACAGAAGCAAGCTCTGAACTAACCTGCCAGTTCAAAATTGCAAGCATTCATCTTCTAAGATCTTGCTCTGCTTCCAGCAGTGCATGGTCAGCCTCCAAGGCAGCTGAACAGTCAGGCTGGGTTCATTTCACTGAGTATTAGCTGAACTATGAAGTTCATATCATCATCCAGGCCTCCTCAGTACAAAATGCAGAGAGATGGGAAAAGAATTCCTCACACCAATTTTATACCTATTTTGGGATAGAACAAATTGTTCCCAGGCTGTGCCTCTCTGACTCCATAGGGAGTGGAGACTGACTTAGGCTAGATGCTGAGCTATCAGATGGCTGGGGTTAGGTAAGATAAATCCAAGTCATCTTAAACAACTGTGTTTATCTGGATCTTTTGCCAGCCTGTGCACGTATAACTATGATCCCCTGATGCTATTATTTCCAAAGCATCCCAGAATGATGCCTCCAGTGATTCCATGTCTCTGTTGCTCTGTGGCTCTCTGTCCTCTCTGAAAGTTACTTCCTTTCTGTATTTGTATTTCAGCGGGAATCCAAAGGTGATGGGTTATTAGGGTAACAAAAACAGAGAAAATCACACCTTTCCCCCTTTTTATGGTGTCTGAAGAGCATCCAAAAGTTTGTTGTGCCCTTAAACAAGTAGTTCTGTTAGCAACCGAGCTGGTGACTCCCAGTTTCCTATGGAGTTGTGTTTATGGTGTCTCTGATGCCTAGTAACATGCACAGGCCAATTACAGCTTCTCCGGGGCCCAGGGAGCTGATTAGGATGAACTCCCATGTAAATTATCCGGTGGCAACTGTGAGTTCTGCCAGGGCCTCTCCTCGGGCAGAGACACGTTTGGGGTTTGTCTCTTCTAGCCATCCAGCTATTTTTCCTGCTTGGAACTGGTGCATGAGTTCAAAGGTCAGGGAGGCATGGCAGGAATATTTAGTCTTCCAGCAAATCCAGCAAGCCTCTTAAAAACACAAAGAGGGAACCTATTCATGAAGGATGCAAATACTCCTTCCTCCACACATTGACTTCCAGCACAAAGCTTTCTTCACCTCTGTCTTCCCCCACTCCCCCGCCTTCCATCAAGCCTTTGAAGACAGTGGTTCAGCAGGCACTAGGAACAGAGCAGTTGTTTTGTTGCTGTTTAGGTATAGTGCACCTCAAATATGCTAGGATCTGCTGAGTCTTGTGGAGAAGTCTTCCTAATGGGAAAATAGTCTCCCTTTCAAAAAAAAAAAAAAAAAAAAAAAGAGGTACTTGGAAAGATAAAGGGCAATTCAGTCCTTTGTATGCTTATATCACAGAACTGAATACGAAATAATTACCATAAATGAGGCAACAAGTTCCTACGCCCTCTGCAACCTGGATGACATCCTTTTGTGTCATCAAAACAAAAGTATCTTACACAAAAACACATTATCGACTACCTTATCTCAGTCACCTGAGCTAACGTACAAAAGCAGACAAACAAAATCTTCTAAATCATCTCTATCTGTTTTTAAAAAAATAAGTTTTTTAACTTTTGTTCCCTCCGCCAAAACTATTGGCACTAGAACAGGCATGTGATTTTATCCCTAAACAGGGTGTTCCTTAGGCTCTCAGCCAATTTAATTGGCTTATTCACATCCTTCCCTTCCAGATTACCTCAGGGCGATTTACATGTTGGAGGCCTATAAACACAGATGATTCAGTGCACGAAAACCAAAAACATTGTTCAGTGTCTGACAGGGTCCTCACTGCTTTTTGCCCCCAGATTAATTGCTGTTAATGTAGGGACTTAACATAATCAAACTCTGACATCATCCTAATGTTGTAAAGACAAAAGAACTTCTCAAATACAATGGTAGCATCTGTTTTTATTAAGTATGTATGTATTTATTTATTTATTTTTACCAACATTTGCAGGTACTCTGCAGGAGCAAGCAACAGGCTAGGTTTTCCTCTTGGGAGATATAGATGCTCTCAGGCCAGCTCTTCAGGCTGTTGGCCATTTTGAAGACTCTGCTTTCTGCTTTTTCATGGAGAAAACCTCTCCAAGTGAGCTCTAAAGAAATGCAAATGCAGAAACAATTTCATTTCCCCTCTCCACAGAACTTTTCTTATAGTTGTTCAATAGCTACTTAATATGGCATTAGCTAGAATGAAAAGGTAGACTTTCATTGAATTCAGAGCAGATTTCATTCAAATGTTGAGTCAAAAAAAATAGTTCAAACTTTTGAACTTTTTGCTATGCAGGAAATGTTCTGCAGGTCAATTCAGGTCATGTAAGTTTATCTCCACCAAATAAAGCAAGCAAGTGAAGATTTCTTTTGCCATGTTGTTGATTAAAGTTAAGGCTAGATTATATCTTTTCTCTCTGTAACATATTACAACAGAAAACCTTACAGAACATATTTCTTCTCTATATTTTGGGTCATAATTTAAGATATTCTTGACTCAGGTCTCCTCTCTACCCCCCAAAAAAAAATCACTCAATCTCCTTAAGAGGGAGATTAGTATGTGCCATATTTTTTCTCCTTAGACTGTATAACCCTGCAGTATCTTTCATGAGAAATCTCCCTGCTTCCAAAACAAACACAATACCTACTGCAAAGCCACTAATAACAGATCCACCATCCTTGCAGTACATCTTCATTTTAACTGCTGAAAAAAAAACACTCCATGCTTAATACACATCTCCCTAAGACCTTCAACCAGCAATTTTAACCTTTTTCACAGTAAGATTTACATGATATCTTTTAAAATATAATGGCTTTAAAAGCAACAAGTTGCCTTATATGGCAATCCTCACCAGTCTTCTTCACAATCTTTCTGGAATATCAGCTGCTAATGAAATTTTGTTTTCTTTAATAACAGACTTTATGCACTTTAATACCTGCCAGGGGATGAATCTCTACCATTTCAGCTGAGGTATTTCAAAGTCCAGCACTTTTAAATCAGCACAGACACCTCAAAATGAGTTTCCCTGTTCACACTGACAGTTGTGGTTACAGGTGTTACATATTTACAAGCTCTACTTAGATATTTAAACTTGCACACAGATTCATCCATATTTGCATTCACCAAGTGAGGTTATCTATCTGAAAAATCTGCAGTACATTTGTAGTGCCCACATTGACTTTATGCAACATGTTCCTACAAAAGTTTCAGGCAACATCACAGATTTATTACAGTCCATGTATTTAAATGCTAGTGAACCACTGTATGAAGCTTTTAATATATAATGCAGGGAGAGCAAACAGGTAATGAAATGGTGGGAAGAATGAGGGGTGAACTCCCTAGAATTAAAGCATAAATATATATCATTTCTATAAATGGAAGGAGCGCTTCACTCCTGCTGAATACATTTTAAATATTTATACCTCAAACAAACTAGCAGTAAGATTCGCATCTCATAAAAAAGTTCATTATAGGAGCTGATTATTTAGAGTATTAGAGAAATACTGCCTAAACAACACATATAAACCAAATCTGAAACCAAAAAAAGCTTTGGCACTTGGGATTCACTGCAGGGCACTGGAGATCTGGTAGCCCTCAGAATTTCCCTTCTTTGATGAACAAGGAGAAGGGAGGGTGCACGTACTCACCCTCATCTAGATTGCACTTTCTTCAAGGCAAAGAGTTGTGCTGATTCAGGCCTCCAGCCCTGGCCCCAAGAGAATTTTGTTCCTATACTCTCCACACATCAGATCTCCAAGATTCTCCGTCTCTTTCCTTAATTCAATTAGTTATAGTAACAGGCACCTCTTTGTTGCTTGTCACCCAAGTATTTTAAGCATTCGGAATCCTGTCTCATTTTATACTTGTTTCTAAAGGACTCAGTTCTGGCCTTCAGCTCTTTGTTTTCTTTCAAAATCTTCTTGAACGAGCGGTGCTCCACTGTGTTCACTTCAAGGACACATTGCTTTCTTTTGCCATCATAACTCTTACTCTGAAATCTCTGAAACTTATAACCAAATTCAAAAATACAATTCTCTGTTCCATTTTTTCCCCTTGTTAAGAGCATCACGATGGCTGTGTGTTTCAGATGACCCCCATTAGCGACACACTGTGGGTTGCAGTGCAGAAAATGATGCTGGATGCTTGTTAGGGAGAGCTCGGCCTAGTGCATTTTGCTCGGGAACATCCATGTTACAGCTGTGCTTTTATAGCTCCTGTTGCTGGGGTTGGCAGCTGCAATAGGTCTGGCCCCTTCATCTTCTCTGGGGCCACCTTGACAGTGGCAAAAAGTGCCTTTTCTGAAACAGTAAAGGTAAGCGTAGGTGTTGTATGGAAAACCTGCTCCGGCTTCCACTGAAGTCAAGGGAAAACAAAGCAGTCTAGGAGTCAGAGCTTTCCTTTTTTTTACTTATTTAAGTGCCAGGCAGTGTTTTATGTAGCAGTTTATGAAATAATAACACAATAATGCCCAGAGGCCCCAGCGAGCACTGGGACGTCGCTGCAGCAGGATTGTGCAAACATGGAGGAAGGGACAGCGGCCTGGGAAGGGGCCGGCCTGGGAAGGGCTTCTCCCCCACTCCGAGCCACCCCGAGTAGATAATCCCTTTTTTTGCATGGGAATTTCGCCTTACTTTGTTTTTCATTTTTTCATTTTTTTTCTTAATATCAAGATATAGAATAAGCAGGAAGACATACAAAGAGGTTTTCTTCAAAGTAGCTGAGCATGCAAAGTGTGGTGGGGGGAAAAGTGCACGTAGATGTATATGCTAATTCTTATTAATTAAAACCAGAATGCTGTGCAGGAGCTGGGCACAGACCTTAGAAGCTAAAATTAAAGCAAAGGGGTGCATCTCCTTTCATGAAAAATGAGTCTTAGCAAAACTCTGCTCTCTGGAGTGAAGTCAGTCCTCACTTTAGAGGGATGGGAGCACAGACTGGGACCCCTCAGGATGCCCTCGAAAGCCGGTAACAAAACAAAAGGAGAAACATGAGGCACATGGGGAGGCCGATCCCAAGGAGCAGGATAAGAATAAGCTTGTTGCTCTTGGCAGAAAGCAACTGGCAAAAGTTAATTGCCTGGTCAGTGTCTTGTTCAGTTCTTTTTGTTTTGTTATAAAACAGGATTTGTTTTTGTTAGAGGGGAATGGACTATATCCCAGCCGAGGAATCTGTCCTGCATAGGCTTTATGGCAGAGGTACTTTTTATAGAGAGATCTGAATGAAGACAGCGTGGATTTGGTTCACAGGGACATTGTTCCAGACTTAAAGCCTTGCAGCTCCATAAGGAAATGGGGAGAGGAGGGTAAGGAAATCATCGTCTACTAGAATGGGGAAAAGAGACACCCTAAAGGGAGTCAAAAAGAGAGGCTGAAGATGCCCTAAGGAAGCCAGGACTTCATTTATTATGAACGGAGAAGGTAAAGAGTAAGTGGAAGGTACAAGTGGTCAGAGATGCAGAAGCAGATGGGATGAGTTTATCCGAGTTGGAAAGGTGGGTGAGGAAGTAGTTGTAGGTTGGTCAACCAGAAAACAGAGAGGAATCCAGAAGTCAGATGTGGAGAGAAAGACACCTTTGTGAGGACAAGATGTTGTCAGATATTTTTTG
>JAUBOD010001001.1:1480048-1494205 GCA_032353885.1 Nothura maculosa
CCCCCCCCCCCCCCCCCCCCCCCCCCCCCCCCCCCCCCCCCCCCCCCCCCCCCCCCCCCCCCCCCCCCCCCCCCGGATTTTTATTATTTGATTTTAGCATTTTTATTCCTGCGAGTGCCGCAGGGGCGAGTCAGGCTGCGGAGGGAGGGAGGGAGGGGGTGTCCGTGTCCGCCCCCCCCGGGGCCGCGGTCGCTGCGTCGCGGCCATGATCGGCGGCGCCGCCTCGGCCGCCGAGCGAGCGAGCGAGGGAAGGAAGGAAAGAGGGAGGGAAGGGGGGGCCGCGGCCCGGCGTCCATCACCGCGAGACGAGGGGGCAGCGGATAAAACAAAGGGATAATCCCCCGCCCCGCCCCGGCCCCTTCCTGCGGCCTTCCCAAAGTTTCCCATAAAAAGGCGAGCCGTGAAAGCGGGTGTGTGCGAGAGGTGCCTTTAGGGCAGATGAAACGGGAACCGGGCAGTGTCTTGCTGTGGGAGACATGGGGCGAGGAATAACCTTTTTTTTATTTTACCCCCCCCCTCCTTTTTTCCTTCCTCTGTTCTGGTTCATGATTCAACTGGTGGCCCTGCAACCACCAGAGCTGCTTGTGTAATTGTGTCAATTAAAAATCAACCAGATTTATTCCACCAGTGAGTACAGAGGACAAAAAAAAATGAGGAAAAAAAGAACAAAAAGGAATGAATCTTGGCAGGAAGCACAAAATTGATCGGCCCTTTCTGTGGGTAGTGCAGTGGGTAGCTTCCAGTAAAGCACTTAGGAGCGTTTATGCAGCGTTAGGAACCGTTGTCGTGAGGAGGTGGGAGCTGTGTCCTTTGTGTGCAGGAAAGAGCCCTCTGATTGTTAGAGCCGAGCTGCTCTTCCTGCTGCATTCGCTGGGGATTTTTGTTCCTTTTTTTTTTTTTTTCTTTTTTCTTTTTAAATATACAAAAGTTGGCCCCAGGGAATTGTAAATATTTACCAAACAGCACGTCCAAATGTGCTTTTTAAATTGCCTTGTCAATGTAGTGCAGTTCCCTGTTCAAGTATTTTGTTCCGAATAGTATTCGGTAGCACACTTTACTTCATTTTAAAAATGGAAAAAAAAAAAACAAAAAACAAATTGCTGTAGGGAACCATGAAAAGATGGAACGGACATAGGAAAATGTCTTTTCTAGACCTTGACATTTGTGCCTTGATATATTTTTTTTTAAGAGCTCTGGGAAAAGACGTTGGATGAGTCAGCGGTCAGGGATGAGATTTGGGAGGGATGGCACTCCCTCATACAGTGAGGCATTTATGTGCTTGGAGATGCATGTTTAAAATCAGAATTAATGCTTTTTAGGAGATGAAATATTTGCTGCCCTGCAAGAATTTCTTGTGGATTGTTTCATTGGGAATCACAGGGCTTACATTATGAATACCTAATAAAAATGAATTCTGGCCAGTAAATACATGATGCTGGAAGGAGACAAGATTTTCAACAGAGATATTCCTTCAAATGCTGCTGTGGGTATTACCTAAATTTCCATTTTAATCAGTGTGAAGCCCTTAAAATCTGAAAATGTTAGTGATCAGATAAAGGCCTCAGTCTTGGGAAAATTAGAGGTACTGGTTGGAAATGTGGTTGTGCAGTGACAGGGTTTATTTTATATAAACCATTATATAGTGTATATATAGTGTAATGAAAAGTGAATATATATTATATAATATATATAGTATAATGTAAAGTGAAGGATGGTGAATCAAAATGTTTCTCACAATGCTCCCAAGAACTTTGTGCATACAGATTGTGCACATTTACACAGCCTTTGTATGAAAGATCTCATTCAGATATTTAATATGGAAGAAAAAAACAGTGCTGGTGCAAATGTGACTGTAAGAAACTTGCTTAGTTTTTCAAGATAGCGATATTATTTTATTGTGTATGTTGTTCACTAACGGTTGCAATGGGAGCCTGTCATTTGGAAGAGGCCACTGGAAAGACTGTGTGGAATTCATCCCATCTAATAATTGTAAATGGATGTCTAAGCTAATAGTCTCAGCTAATACACCTGAGCTAATAGTTGTTTTCTTGATAGTTGGTATGGAGAAATAAATGTTTTGCTATAGGGCTTTGACTAGGGATGAGACAAAGTGTGCCTCAGAAGTATGTGGCTGATGGAGAAATGTAAATGGCCGGTTTTACATAGATGTTTCCTTTGGGGCCTGATGAAACTCGCTCTGTGCCTGAAGAGAGGTCTAATCTTGTGTTGAAAGTGATCCCAAATGAGTTACTGTCTTGTTTGCCTCTCATATTGAGAAATTTAGCAACAATAGCCAGAATTCAGTTGAAATGTGCTTACAGCTTTCTTAGATTTCCAACACTTTAAAAAATTTCTGCCCTAATTTAATGAACATTCACAGGAAACCAGATTTCTGGATATAAAGCCAGATGCTGATTGATATTTTAAGCTTTTTTTTTCTTTTTTTTTTTTTTCTTTTCTTTTCTTCTGCCTGATACTCTTGTGTCCTGGTACTGTTTAACTTCAACCACTAGAGGATAAGTTAGTATGTCCACATCTGGTTAAACATTTCAGAGAGAGTTATCTGGAAGCAGAATACACATTGACTGAAGGGGAGGGGTGAGAACTAAGGGTACAGTGTGGTAGTCGGATGAGAAAGCAGTTGTGTTTACAAAACGGTCAGAGACAAATAAGCAGCATGTCTGCTAGAATGCTTATTCAAGATCAAATTTATATTTCACAAGAGTGTTTTAATATTTTGGTCTTATTTGAACAGCTGTTAGGTCACTTCCAGTTTCTCAATGAACTTGGCAGTGAAACTCTAATTGTGGCTTCAGCATCTGTACTTTTTGTGGACTTTGTACTTGAATTTTTCTGAGCACGGTCGGTAATTTTTTTGGTGCCATTGTTTGCCTCTGGGGTTATCTTTTTAAACCTGTGTGTGCTCTGAGCAATACAGAACAAAGCTGCCTGATGCAAGATGGTTTTGATACCAAAATAATAGCTCTCTTAAGAAGGTTCCTACTTTGTGAGTATTACAGAAGAGTTTTACTTTCATGAATGCTTTAGCTGTAAAGGAAACTTGCTGTTGGATAGATGCCCTGGAACTAATGATGCTTTTAATGCCTGGGTTGAAACAGGAAGGTAGTTACAAGTGTTTACCAGGTTGAAGCTTTTCCAGTTGTGCAGATTGGCTGCGTGTGCATTGTCAGTGCCGTGAGAGGGGCGAATGGGTGGGCTCTCCCAAGGGCGGTAGCACTTGCAGCTGCATCCCTGGGAATAGTGCATTGAATCTTCAGCGTGCCTGTGGATAATGCATTGGATCTGTACTGGTTCCTCAGCAGTCCTGAGAATCCGGTCTTATATGTAAGCTGATAAATAGATTTTAGCTAACAAAAGAGGGGAGAAGTGGAGTAATTCTTTCGCCCATCCACTGGGTGTCTTAGCATACAGTATTTGCAGATTTACTCTGGAAGAGTACACTCTGATCAAAAATTAATGAGGAAAAAATGCATTAAGCTCTGTATATGTTGAAAGGAAGGCAGTGAGAGAAAGACCACTGTCTGGCTATATGTAGTCCTGAGGCTACAGTGGGGGAATACTGTGCAAAGGGGCAAAAAATGTAACATTGACCTTAGGGATTTAAATCCCCTAATTCATCATGCATGGTAGCTTAGAAAACAAATTAAGATCACTAGGCTTCTTCCATACTACTGATTCCAAGTCAGATTTGCAGCTAGTTCTTTGTTGAATTAATGAGAATATTATGTTGAAGATGGTGAAATTTCTTCAAAATCCTCAAGCAAACTCCTGCATCTGACTGTGCAGTTTTTTCTCCCTCTGAAACAGTCACCTGCCCCAGCGTTGCCCCAGTAATTAACTGATGTTGCAACCTCAGAGCTGCAGTGGGAAGAGCTATTGAGAACAGTCCTTCACCTCAGGTCACTGGTGGAAATCCAAGCAGAGATAATGTCAGACACTTGGTGATATGTGGAAACTTCAGTGGTTTTGCAGTATTTTGTGCTATATTTGCTCCTTCAAGGGCAATCTCAACACGTGAGCTACTGACTGGACAAGTGTGAAAAGTTACCTCTTCCATCCCGGCTTGGCTCCCATTGAGGCATGGGGATTTCATGTGGCAGAACAGGGCCCTGCTGCTGCGTCCATTTTGTGGCTAAGGCAGCAGCTTGCAGGACTGCTGCTTGTTAATTCAGCACTGAATCATTGCTTATAACACTCTTGATCCCAGACCTGAAAAAAAGAATTTGCTTTCAGAATAAGAACTAACAAATGAAGAATTCTGGAATAACAATTGCAGTTTGCAGATGTATATCTGTAATGAAAGGTGACAGTGGATTTGAAAGGTCTTATCTTTCTTAAACAAAAAATCCATATTTAGAAACAGAAGCTATTGAATTTTTATTGTGCACTTTGTTGTGTCACAGAATAATCTGAAAAAATAGACCAAATTAATATATTTTTTAAATTCCGCAAGAAAATCGTGTGGATCTATTTCAATAGGAAGAACTGTTAGCCTGCCCTTTATTAGGTTGTCCTCCTTTGACCTTAGAGTTCGCCTCTTGAGGAAAGTTGGCTACTTCTGCCTGAAATTTTCCATCATACAGTAGCCAGAGACAGCTTTGGTTTCTAAATGAACAAGCCTACTGGCTTTGGAATGTGCTGTGTTAGTTACGCTACATCTTTTTCTGCTTAATTTCTGTTTTGTTAACATTTATTGGCATGTATATCTGTTGCTAAATTACCTTGGCCACATGCCAGGTTTCTCATGCTCCAGTACTGCAGTAGTTGTTAGGGCTTTACAAGCAAAATATTCCCACTCCTTTAAAAAAGAAAAAGCACATAATGGCTGCATCTGGACTTGCTATTTTAAACTATATGAAAATTTTCTATATAGGTGCCTGTGGTGCCTATAAATGTTGAATGCTCTTGGTCTTGGATGTCATAAAACGTTGAAGCAGTTCTTTGTTTCAGTTGCAAGCCTGATAAATGCAATGTGACATTTTTGTGTGTGCAGAAAAAGACCTAATTGCTATGTCTAATACATTTTGCATTGCTTGATTTATTTTTCATTCCTCAATCCCTGGATCGGGAGAATTAGAAATTCCTGAAATAAAGCATTTATTTGCAAAATAGGCTAATGCCTGTGTGAGTTTCAGACCTGTTACGGAAGAACCAGAGTGTTCCCAGTCCAGGACGTTGAGTAACTGGATCTGCAGAGATGGCCGGTTCTGTGCCTGAGTCCCTGCAGAGCAGCTTCCCTTCTGCTGGGACAAACATAATTTCAAAAGTTTAATACAGAATTCTAACAGACTGTGTCTAATTAAGAAAGAAAATTACGGTGACTAACATCCATGAGCAAAGCAAGACAGGGGCATCAGAATCACCTTAATTTCTTTCTGTAGGTTGTCTGGCTAAGCAGATACAGTGAGCGAAGAATGGTGTTAGGTGCTGCTCTGACCCAGTGCTCTCCTTAGGTGGAGTTAGTGTCAAAAAATTGATACCGTCAGTGATCTCCTTGGGAAAACAAAATTGGGAATATGGTAGCATCAAATAAATGTTGAATAAGGGAGGCTGCCTAATAAAAATGCTCTGCAGCTGAACTAGCACACTTGAAACAGTTTTACTTCAAAAGGAGCCGAAATCCCTCTGTACATGTGCTGATATCAGAATAACACTTGATTGATTTCCTTAGGATAAATGTGTATGTTGAATGGTGACATCATAAACTGAAACCTGAGCTTTAGGTTCCATTTCAGGCCAGGAAAGCTGCTCCTCTGATTTCAGCCTATTGAGTCACCATCCTGCTTGTTGCCAGTTTCCTTCAGCTAAATGAGGGGAGCCAAGAACTGGGATGTGAGATTGCTAGCTTAAAAATCAAGCCAGGGAAAAAATCCTTCGGGGGAAACAATCAACACCTTTCTAGCTGATAAGCAATTATTAAAATAGAGAAAATAATTGTTTGCCTTGTTACCTTTTGAAATTGAAATGCTGTTTCGGTTGTACATAATTTCTAGGTAATTGCAGGATGAAGTAATTAGATGATAGAACTTAGAAAAGAGTAACTTCTTGTCTCTTCCTCATGAATTAAAGGAAGAAAGAATTAGACATCACCTCTTGGAAATGAGTGTTTGGCTTTGTGTAATCCATTAGTGTGACAAATCATATTTCAGGTGTCAAGCTGAGATTTCTGAATTGCCCACTTCAGGTTTCATCCTCTTTTCACTGGCGACGAAAGGAGCTGAAACATGTAATTTTGGTTTCCTAAATTATATCTTCAGTTCTCGTGTGAATGCCATTCTTTGTCTTTAATGTAGTATTTTATGAACAAATACATTTTTTGTGCTATCCTCATATACAGAGCTCTAGATGGAAATGAGTAACTATCTACTTTCTTGTATTCATGTGTGTTTAATTTAATCCACTGTGTCTTCAGCAACATGGTCATAGTGACACTTTCATATATCATTCTTTATTTTGGTTTTGAACTTGACCTTCTCACCGTAGAAAGAGAAGGGGCGTAAACTCTTTCCTGACTGTGGCCTGGCTTCATAATCACGTTGATTTTGAATCACGTCATTTATGAAATCCTAGATCATTTCTGTGTATTTTTCCTGGTAGTGGCCTGGGGCCTGTGGGCCTCAGTTTCACTTCAGCCCCTTTGCCTGGTGTTTCCTGTTGCCCTCAGTGGGATCTCCAGGTAGTAGGAAACACTGAACACAGAGGGTGCAGTGAAAATGGAAATGAAGTTGAGGAGGGGCCACAGTGCTGCTTGATCATAGGAATTTCCTTCATCATCCCACTAAACTATTACCTAAAGTACAGTAACCAGCGTGAACTTTGGCACCTGGAATGTGCTGTAGATGGTTGTGACTTTTTTAGGTGTTAAGATGCTGGCATCTACTTCTATTGAACTCCATTGCAGTTGGTGCAATTCTAGATTCTAGATACGGTGGTGAATGATGCCAAATATGGTGGTGAATGAGCCCCACTAATTCTCTTTTGCTCAGCTAGGATTAACGAGGCTTTCCAACTATATATTTACCATATAGGTGTTCTTCACTAATGGTTTGGTTCTCATTGACTTAAGATTTCATGGCTTCTTGGAAAGCTATACACCCTAGAATCCTCATAAATCTTCCAAAGATGTTCTGATCGGAGTCTGTTGGTTCACTAGGCGTATATATAATTTTTTGTGGATTTATTAGGCAGAACAGTAAATACGGGAAATAACCTGGTGCATTTAAACATCTTTTTCTTTTTTTTAGCCCTCCAGAATATTTAAGGCAGATTCAACAACAAAATCCCAGAATGCATTTAATTCAGTTAGTTTTTCTGCAGATGCAGTATGACAAATAGAGACTACTCTTCACTATTTTAGGTACAAATGTAAATTAAGAAAAGGAGCTACTTAACCTAAATTTGGATATACTGTATCTATATTATGCATGCCTGGAAAAAAAATTAAGCATCCCTAATGAAATTGCAAAGATGTTATTGAAAACAAATTTAATAAAAATCCATGTGAAAAAACAGTGTTAATTTGGCATTCTTTGCTTAGTGATTTCAGTTTGTCGTTTAGTTGTTCATTTAAAAGCAGTCCTGCACGTATGAAAGTTGGTGTTTCACTTGATAATGTAGTAGTTCTGTCTGGGTCGTGCCATTATGTGTAAAGTGTGTGTGTGTGTGTGTGTGTGTGTGTGTGTGTGTGTGGTGCCTGGTTAATTTGAAGCATTAGTGGTCTGCTCATGTAAGGAATCCTTGAAGAGTTTTATGTTAAGCTAGGCTAAGTTAAGCCAGGCTCATGTTTTTCAGCTGCTCTCTGCCTTTCACAGACAGAGGTGAGGTGAGGAAGTTGCGATGAGTCACCCTCCCAGTCCCCTCGTGCTCGTGGCTTAGGAGAGCTCTGCTCTAGAGCTGCCATCCGTCCTGGTCCTGGCCACATTGCTCTGCCTCCCTGCACTCGTGCTAGGTCTAGGCCAGCTCTTCACCAGACCAGGCTTCTTCACGTGCCTAAGTGCTCAGACCCGAGTGCCCGCTGCAGAGCTGCTGCTGGCTCTTTGCACTTGTAGCTGCCGGGTCATTTTTAAGCAGCCCCTATTTCTTCATGCGGTTACAGTAGTGCAGGCTACCACAGTTTCCCCTCTGCTTTCCTTTTATTTATTTTTTTCCTCCCCACTTGCTGTCTGCCACTAAGTGTCTTGGTCAGGGTCTTTTTGGATTTTCAGAGTAAAATTTGAAGACAGCAAAGTACAAAATAATGCTAGACTAGAAGTAGATGGAATTGCAGTAATGTCACTGAGACTTACAGGCTCAGAACTCAGTGTAGTTCTAAATAAATTGGCTATTCCTGGTGCATGGAACTTCATCAGTCATTTTTTCTTTCATGCTACCTTTATTTTGCCCCTCAGTGAGCTTGAGGGGTGTGTGAACTCTTGTAGCTTTGCCCACTGACCAGAATCTGTTTAGGTTTCTTCTTTTGAAGATTAATTTGTTTTGAATTTTTTTTTTGCATAAAGCTAATATTAAGCAGAACTGTAGAGAGGGGTTTTATTATTAATATTTATTATTATTTATCAAAGCATTTGCAGCAAAGATTTGTTAAATGTTTTGCAGTTTATTAGGAGCCTGAAAAGTATGTCCATGGCCAGGCAGTAGTGAAAGGTGCCTGTGGTGCGTTACAGTCCTCAGTGAATGCAGTCTGAACCTCTGTAGTTGTGTTTTCTATAGTGGCCACATACCTTAGGACAGATAATGGGTTGTGAGCCATATGGGTGCCCTGACAGTTGTGCAGTATCTCTTAACTAGACCAGCCCTTGTTTCTTAGGACAAGTCTGGTGGTAGCCTGATAATGCTGTTCAGAAAAGCCCTGCCATGCTGTAGGGCCGGGCTCGGAATATCCGACGTAGTGGATCCGTATGGCAAGTGTTCCATAGGTCTAGTTAATTTTGGAAGCCTAATTGCACCTTGGTTTAACCTGATTTAAGCATTTCTGTGGAGTATAGTGGGTACGTGTCCTGCAAGTAGGACAAGTGGGTATGTGTGTCCGACCTACAAAAACTCCAAATTCTCCAGCCACCCCTCAGTACTTTTTTTGTCCTTTGCTTACATTTCCCCACTGGGCTTCTCTGTCTTCTGCAGTTACTGCTCTTTGAAACAGTTCTGATCTCCTTTTAGGGCTTTGAAAATGGAACAAGCAATGATAAGTATGTGACTGAACAGGATAAATTGCGGGGCTCTTTATCAAAGGACACTATCCAAACAAGAAGCTCCTTTGCTGAGGATGCTGATGTTTGTCTTTCAGACTTGGCTGGAGACAGTTTCCTGTGTTAGAAACGAGGAGCCCCCAGGCTGCCTCCTGTTGTTCAACCCAGACTAGGAGCTGGCAGATGTTTGTGTGTCCTTGGTCTCCCTCAGGGTGAGCAGAGCCCTGCATTCCTATGGCTGCATGTGAGAAGCTGCCCTAGTGCAGACCCTCCTGAGCACCCTGTGGGCAAGCACTGAGGGCTGCTGCAGAAATGCTGGTGCAAAATGCTGAGGCAGGAAGGTGTTGAGCAGAGGCCTTGCACACTCCCATGGGAGCACGTTGATCCGCTTGGACGTGGGTCTTGGGGAGCTGCTGGGAAAGCCGCCTTTGCACTGGAAGCTTAGGCTCAGTTTGAGCCTAATTGAGCTTTTAAAGTAAGAATGCCCGTCAGGAGGAAGTCTTTGGTGGTCTCTTTCTATGAAGTCATCTTGTAAAGCATAGAAAAGTCTTTTGGTTTTGGAAATGTTTATTGTAGCCAGAAGATGGCCACTTTGGCACTGAAGTCCATGGGAGGTTTTTGTGGCATAGAATTTCAGAGAGCAAACACTTAGGCTTGGCAGTTTTATTGCAATATTTCTTTTGTATTCCTACAATAGAAATCCTTTTTTTTGTCTTTCAAGGAAATGTATTTTACCTAGCACAGTCATGCTGAATTACATGTTGCCTTACTCCTTTGAAAGGGACCATTGATCTGACCAGTATGTTCACTTAGATCTGAACCATCAAAAATGCTCTTTGTAGAAACCTTTGTGTTTTGCTTATTGGTTTTGTGAAGATTTGAAGCAGTATTTGCTTAAGAACATCCTGTTTGTATTTTGTTTTCTGCACCATTTTGCTGCTATGTCCCCATAACTAAGCAGCCATGACTTTCTCTTCTTTGAGGTGTTGTATTCTGGATCTTTCTGTCCCCTTTAGCTGTTTGATTTATAAACCTGTGTCGGGGAGGAAGGAGGGAGCAGTTGGAATGTAGGAAGGGGAGGTGCTGAATACCCAGAGCAGTTCTGCAGCTTTTATTTTTATCCGTGTATATACTTGGTAGTTCCTAGATTTTAACCTTAGCTGTTCTATGTTATCTGTATTCTGGCATTGATACTTGACCTTTACATAATGGTTTTTGGTGTTTTGATAGAAGCAGGAGTTTCGTTCAGTTAGTTTAATTATTTGGCCTTTGTCTTGCATAAAACTGGTGGTTTCTGCTGGTTGTATTTTCACAGCCTGACTTTCAATCTGTTAATTATCGACAGTATTTCATGCTTTAGAAGGAGATGAACTGCACTGAGATGCTCAAGTGTAATAATCTCACGCTTACTTGTTGTTGTTTGTATTTTAGAACAAATTCTGTACAACATAAAACAGGAGTACAAACGCATGCAGAAGAGGAGACACTTAGAAAATAGCTTCCAGCAGACAGATCCCTGTTGTTCTACTGATGCACAGCCCCATGCATTTCTTCTCACTGGACCAGCTTTGCCAGGTGCCTCAAAAATTCTTTGCAATTTTGATGTGTGTTCTTGGACTCTGAGTAAATAGCTCTGCCTAGTTTATATGGGCTTTCTTGTATCTTCATGTATTCTCCCTGCTCACTATTGTATTTTTGGCAATAGCAGCTTTTCCATCCCCCAAGTTTTACCTTCTCACTGTGAGAAATGGCAGGGCACAAAGTTTATAACTTTCAAGAAGCCATTTCTGCCAGAGATCCTGCAGTAGACATTTGTCAAGCTGTGATATTTGCCAAATATTTTACAGCAGATTTTGCTAAAAACAGAAGCCTGAATTTGTAAGTAGGGTACAGGGTTTGTTTTTCTGTGTGCATGTGGGTTTTTTTCTTATTATCATGTTTAACACATTTAGTATAAACACTCTAGCATATAATCCATTGCATTCCTTTTGAATGTCCAATATTTACCAAGTGTTCAGGTAGCAGAAACAGTTTCCCAAATGCTTTGGGAAATTGCATGCATATAAAATGTCAAGAAAAGCAGATCTTAAAAAAAATAAATATTTCTGAACTACTACAGAATAGTAAAGCATAACAAGTCACTACTTAATCTTAGGTACTTCATCTGCAGCATCATCACCATTGAAAAAAGAACAGCCGCTGTTTACTCTCCGACAAGTTGGAATGATCTGTGAACGTTTGCTGAAAGAACGTGAAGAGAAAATCCGTGAAGAGTATGAAGAAATTTTGACCACAAAACTTGCAGGTACTTCTTGTTACAATTAATTTGGAAGCAGAAATCTGCTTCTGATCCTAGTGTTATTCTGTGGGATTTGTGTTTGTTTTTTTCCTGACCTAATATGAGTAAGAAGTGAGATTGAACATGGGACAGAAAACCCGATGTGTAGTTTCTTTGAAGGGATGTTCTCTTCTGTGCTGCCTTGGGTAGAAACTGTGACTCCTCCGTATTACTAATCAGTGGAAACAGAGGTTTTTTTTCAGATAGAACTTTCTCTTGCTGTCATGTTTGAATTGACCATTTCCTCCTTATTTTTTGTCAGAAAGACTTTCTATTTTACGGACTTAAGAGCTCTTTGTGAAGGACTTTTTTTTTCTCCGCTCTGCTTGGGAACTGACTTCCTTTTTCTGGCATTTGGCATGAGGACAGTGCCTAAGATTTCCTTTGCGCTTCCCAGCACTTGCCTGGCGGCGCTGCTGCAGTGCCTGGCCTTGCCTGTATTCCCAATTCCCGGCGTTTTTGTGCTTGGTGCCAGCTCCCCCTGCAGTAAGGGTGCTTGTTGGACAGGTGACCTGAGTGTTAAAGGAGAAGATACTTATGGCACGAGCCCCTACCATCTGCTGCGTGCAGAGGTGGGACAATTCAGCATTGGATTTAATACTTAATAGTGTGACTAATAAAAGTGAATGCACTTGGGGCAACGAAAAGACTCTTGAATGCCCCCTGCCATTTTGCTTCCCACTCAAAACCACATGAGCTGAGAGCTTGCCAGCCCCTCAGGAAGGAGACTGAAACCTCTGCAGGGCCCGGGCCTGTGTGGGGCTGGGGGGGGCTCGGGAGCCCCACGGGCTGTGTGGGGCTGGGGGGGGCTCGGGAGCCCCTGGGGCCTGTGTGGGGCTGGGGGGCTCGGGACCCCCAGGGCCTGTGTGGGGCCGGGGGGGCTCGGGAGCATCCGGGCTCTGCTCTCCAGGAGCAGTGATCGTAGAAAGACCCTCTCGTAGCCCAGGATCATGTGTTTGTCCCAGATGCTTCCCAAGTACAAAGCCCTTCACAACAGCAGGTTCCTGGTGTGCTCCTTGTCGGGCCAAAGGGAGCCTTTTTGCTGGAGGAGAGGGAAAGAAGGAGAAAAGGGATTTTTTTCCTGTTGTTATTACAGTGGCATGAGGCTGCATTTACTGGTTGAGAGGGCAATGGTCACCAAAAAGTGTTATTAAAAAGATAGTTATTACATCAAGATAGTTACTACATCCCATATAGCCATCATAGCATAGGTTTTAGCAGTATGTGGTAAGTTAGAAAGAAACTGCCAGAAGAACTTGGGATAATTCCCTAAGTAGAAGGCCACTTATGTTTTTCTGCTGGCAGAATGGGTGTATTCTTCTCTGACCTATGCCGGTAGGATGATGCTGGTTCCTACAGAAGAGTGAAGTCATTGGAAATGTAACTGCAAGTTCTGCAGTGAGATGGGAGTGAGTGGCTCTTCCAGGAGAAGGAGCTCCGTGCTCGGGTCCCTGCCTTCCTGCCCACTCCTTTCCGACGCTGGAGTTGCCTGTCACTTGCCAGAGCCCTCCTGTTTCTGCTCCTCCCCCCGGGCTTTTGAGCAGAGCTGCTGTGTATATGGAATGAGTGTTGGAGTGGAAAACAGCAGTCACTGGGGTGCCCTTATTTCCCCTTAAGCCTGAGCTCTGTGAAACCGCTGTGTTAGCATTAAGTTGGTTTGGAACAATCCTTTGTAGGTTTTAATAGCAGAGGAGGGTGAAGCCTCAGCTGCCGTGTGTTCTAGGCTCTGCTTGTGGCAATCAAGGCCCTCAGTGCTAGAGCTCAAGTCTCCGGCTCAGTACTGGTATTTGAGTACGTGGTTTAGAGGTGGTCGTGACATGGACAGTATGGGATGCCAGCGGTGTAGGTCGCTTTGCAAGTGCTCACTTACATTCCCAACAGTTCCATGTAACTTTCTCTTAGGATTGGATTAACTTTCCCAATCTGAACACACAGAAATAATTTTTCAGCAACAACAGGTTTTCTTCCACTTTCAAAGCTGATTTTAAACAAAGATCCTGCAAAGCAGCTGTGTGTTTTCACTTAAGCCTTGAAAAAAGAGCTTGCCGATTGCTATCCAGGCTTTTAGGAGAAGCTTTAGCAGTGTTGTCCTTGGGAATGGCTCCAGAGCACTGTGTCGTGCAGCCTGTTCTTGGGGGTGGTTGTTCCCTGAGCCCCACGGCTGCGGGAGAGCCCTTGGAGCTGTGTTCCTGAAGGGGCAGAGTCAGTTACGTCCCTCCTGCTGCGGCTACTTGTGTGACTGCAATGAGTCAAGTAGCTGCGTAGCCTTTCCTCCTCTTGGGCTCCTCTGCTTTGATACCTGCCAGTCACCCAAGGAATCTTCCCTCTGTGGCAAATCCCTCTCCGGTATTTCTGTATAGCCATTTCACTTAATTTTCTTACATTTTGTAGCTCCGAGAGGTTCATTTCCACGCCAGGTAGCGCTGCCCCTGCAGTCACTCCTGCTTGTCTGTCCTGCACCAGTCACACGTGTGTGCGATGGGGCCCTGCGCGCGGTGTGCGGAGCTTGGCAGATACCAGGCGTGTTCAGAGCTCTGCATCGTGGGCAGCGTTTCGTCTTCCCTTGGAGGGTGGTTTTTGTTGCAGCCATTTCCAAGGGAAAGCCTTGGAATTAAG
>JAUBOD010001001.1:1514166-1524884 GCA_032353885.1 Nothura maculosa
CCTGGAGCTCTCAGGCTGGGGGCCCCTTCCCTGCAGCCTCCCCCCTGCCAGCTTCCCAATCCCCAATTCCCAAAGCTGGAGCACCGAACCCCCTGCAGCCTGAGAGAGCTCCTTGAATCCCAAGGCTGGCACAGACACATACAAGGGAAAAAGCAAACAAGCCTTGCTTAGAGGATAAAGCTGCCAGTAGCCGTATACAGAAAAAAATCCTTTTTTCAATTTCCTTTTTTCTTTTGGTACATGAACAGAAATAGAAACAAACAAAAACCACTTTCATACAGTCACCATCAGTTGCTGGACATTTCCCCAGTGCAAAACTTAATAGCTGGGAGACTCTTAGCAGCCATAAACAGTTACCTGTCCCTCTGGTTGTGTCATCTTTATCAACAGACCCACAAAAATCTACAAAAGTCTAAAGAGACGACAGTGCCATAACAGATCAACGATCTCCTGTGCCCAACATCAACATCCCAAATGGGGGGTAGCAGCTGCATCAGTGGATGGTGAAATCAAGAGCATACACCCTGTGTACATACACAAGACGAGTCTTTCTTGATCCATTTGAAAATAATTTTTAGTAAGTTACATATGTGGAACATTTTCAGAGCTTATTTAACAGTTGTGGAAAAATGCCATCTTTCACTTTAAATATCATTTCAATTTAATTCAGTGTCTGTCATTTTGTGATGACAGAGAATTTATTTTCTTCTAACTACTTTGTGTAAATATGTCACCTTCCTGTAACTCATTTATCTCTTCTCAACAGGCATAGCCTTCTCATTCCCTCCCTTGATATAAGGCTCACCAAATCTATACATTTCATATTTGCATCTTCATGTACTGCCCTTACTATTTGAATTTCTTTCAATACATACAAGATTTATATATAAATGTCTTATATATGTTTTTGGTCAGGTTACATTACTTTGGGTTCTTTCTCTGACCCCATTCACAGCACGGCCACACAAGCAGCTGGGCCAGCACAGGCTGCTGAGCTGTGATTAGACAGCATGGCAAGAGCAGCAGCTTAAGCTATTGCTGCCACTCAAGATGATACAGACGTGATTTTAGGGTCTAACCCAACTGCACTGCACCTGCAAACTTGTGTGCTACCAACCTCTCCTCTAAGCACTAACATGGTTTCATGCTTGAGCAGACCTTTCAGCCCAGGAAGCTCTGCTGGTGCAACCTCCTTGTTTCACCCCTGGTAATGCAATTTGCCATGACAGGTTAGCTCTACTGGAGATGAAGAGCCAGCAGAAAACCTTTATCCTGAGGTATGGTCATGAAAGGGTCAGAAAACAACCAACAGATCCTTCTTTCACGGCACAGCGAAGTCCTCAAGTGTTCACAATACTAGTAGCCTGGCTTTAATCACTTCATAAGGCTTCAGATAAACATCTTAACATAATAGAGTATTAATCCTGCACACTGTCTAGCATGAATGTGCATCCAGGCTGTCCTGATCCCAATCAGAAACTGAACAGAGCAGTGAGAATTAAGAGGTTATGAGGTAACCTCCAAGAATACTTGCTGCAAACACGTCAGTAACTTTCTTGGAAAGTCATTCTGAGTAAACCTTAAAAGACCAACCAAAGCATAAACAAACCTTCTTTTAAAGGAATCATACACAGAGCTAAAACTTGATATTAGAAAAACTGATACTGCCAATTTTGCAAGTCATTTTTTCTCTCTAAAGGTTTTTTGCTTTATTTTACCTACCTTTAAGAAGCTATCTGATGTCAGCAGGGCAATCTGTTTCTCTGATTCCTGACTTTCCACATACCTAATCACAAGAAAACAAACCCAGAAATTTTATCATAAAGCATCCTTAAGAAATACAAGATTGACGGGTTTGAAAAATGTATGCTGCTGTAAGGATTACCCTGAAAGATTCAGAAAGGAACAGTCAGACCCAGCAAGTTGTAAGACTACAAGAAAATCCATGAAATACGCTCCAAGTCAGCTTAATAAGCTGGGAAGTGATTTGTGGCAATTTGTCAAAGAGTCTGTGTGCTAAGGATGGGGTGGGAGGACTTGAAGTGATGCAATAACTTCCACACTACAGAAGCTGTATTCTCTGGACCAAAGGATTAAGGGTTCCTGAAATTACTTAGATTTTGATGGATCCTCATTTTCCTACATTTATCTTTGCTATACGAACATACACACTAATATACATTTTCCAACATGTCAGATTTAGAGTTCTTTTCAGAGTATAAGATTGTTCCAAAAAATCATTTTTCCCTTTACCTTCGAAAAGAGGGCAGTCTTCGAATATTTTCACATTGACTGTGTGATAAAGAATTCACCCTCTTCTTAGCTTCTGGGAGTTGACAACACAGCACACTAAGGGGTTGGGAATAGAAGTGTTCCACAATGCAGAGCTGAAAAAGAAAGCAAGAAGCAGTAGTGTTGATGAAAATCCATCTTCTTGGCCATAGCTACCCTGCAAAGTTTTCTTGGTACTAAACTACATGTGATAAAACAGTAGCAATGGCATTTTGTTAAAAACAATCTTAACTACAGTTTGCAGATATTCTTCCAGTCACTAAAGGATACTGATTATTCACTTTAAAATAGTCACTTTTTTTTGCTACATGTACCGTTTAGCACCTCATGTCAATATGTTGCTATTGTTCATTCACTTAGGAGGAATACTGCATTTCTTGGATTATACATTCAGTTCCAATAGTCTTTCCTATTTGTGAATATCTTTCACAATATGAAAAGCAACTGTAGCACAAAAGCAAACTTATTACATGTCCTCATTTCAGTTTTTATTTCGTACATACAAAAATTCACTGCTATGGTCTCTGAATGGGTACAGACCTGCTTTATTGCTGATTTCACTTGGAAAAACATCCAACAACCCCACAGCATCTCACTAATAAGTTAAAACAAACACTGTCAGAGCAGAAAGCCACTCTTTGCCAGAAACCTTAACGTCATTCCTCATTTGTGTGTCACACACATAAATAAGACATTGACCTCTTAGGCACTGCTAACAAATTTTGAACTTGTGAAATTGCTTCCTCGTGGAGCAGTTCAATGCACAAGCAGCCAGCCCCAAGCTGTCAGAGCCCGGGCTTTTGTTTCCCATCCATCAGTGGAGAGTCATTAAAACCCTGCAACTTTTTCAAATGAGAGGGGCCCTGACAGCTCTGCCTGCAGGGAGAGGTTCAGCAAGGGCAGCTTTCCCAGCCACGTGTTATCATGGGGGAAAATGGGGAAGAGACACTGCTGCAGAGGCTTCCCACAGCTTAAGAAACTCAGTTCAGCAAAGATCTGGCCCAGAAAACCAAAGCAGCAATGGGATACACGTCCAGCTGGGGGAGCTCTGCCTGGGCTGTGAAAAATTACAAACCAATCCACAGAAAATACAGGTATTCCCACTTAAAACAATTAATAATAATAAAAATAAAATTAAAAAAAAACAACAACAGAATAAGCTGACTTTTACCTGCTAACAACCTATCCTATAAATATTCCTTTAACACAGAAACATTACCATTTTTCAGATGCCACTTTTCCATCAAATTCAATTAGAGCAAGAATAGGAAGGGAGAAATCTTTCTGTGTCCACTAATCACACACACTTCCAACCCACACCAGCCACAATTCGAGTTCTTTCTACCACTGCCTACCTGAAATCCTTTAATAAAATTCTGGACGGAGAAATCATGATACAAGAATATGTTGATGAGAACCTGCAGAACTTTCTCACTCAGCTTAAAGGCAAATTGAGTTGTAAGGAGTAGCTAAGGGAGACAAAAAGGACAAAAAATAGTCATGGTCAAAATTCCTTCATAGATTCCAATTCAGCAAAATTTGTATAGGCAATCTGGTTGAAGCTTCAGTGTGTGTTGACATTCTACTAAATGAGATACTAAATAAATTGTCAATATAAAAAAGTGTTTAGTTCTAATACAGCTTAAGCTTATTTCAAAACATTTTAAGTGCCTTTATTAATTATACAGTGTTTGGGGTTAGTTTTACTTAATTTTGTTTTTAAGTTTCCTTTTAAAATTATTAACAGCAGAACAAAATTTTTCTAACAGCAAGAGTTCTATTATTGTCTGCAACTGCCACAGTGAATCTGGAAATCTTGCAGCAAGAGGGGTACCAAAATCCCACTGCAAGCACAGGATCTGTGTTACTGGATCATTTGGGTAACTGCTGTTTCTGATCAGAAGCAGGATTCAGGCTGAACTGATTGCTTTTTTATGTTTAAAGCTTATCCACTTCTGGAACAGTGAGGTTTATATCAAAACACACCTTTATCTGAAGAGGTGGGAACGACAAAGTATAATTATTCAAATAAACAGACACACATATCAAGGCAAATGAAAGATAAAAGCAGGTGTGGGGACGTGTTTCAGTGCATGAAGAGGAAACTCTTGCTGTTAATACTTTACAGTTTTGAGCAAGAATATCCAGGATATACAGCTGTTGGAAACAAATTCCACTTCAGAAACTAGAGATAAAGCTACTTTTAAAGGCCACCCATGTACATTTTTCTTGAATACACACAATCCTTCCTCTCCAAGGAAGGGATTTACCTTGTCAATTATGGTAGACAGGTGCTCTTTGCAGGAAAGCGACTGGAAAAGCTCTATGCACAGCAGAGAGGAAATGGAGTGAGGAAGTAAACTGTGGATGATCATTGGCGATGTAGCAATCCCAAAAATCAGTATGAGAGGTAATTCATGGATATGTTGACTAGGCCATGCAGGGAAGAGAGGAAAAGATAATAATTCCATTACGTTGTCTGAGCTCAATCCTGTAATAAGAACCTCAGAGAATCAATCGAGTTACAGAAAATGGTAAGGTAAAAGAATTGCTGGGAGTAGTGATTTTTTAGGTAGGGTAGAATGAAAAAGAACAGAGGTTATAAAAGCATGAAAGCAGAAAAAAATAATGAAATTATCTTTTAGAATTCAAATTACAGAGAGTAACAAGGAAAATATCTTTCAGTCATATTTTACAAAAAATATTTAGAGAATTGGATCTTATAAATCAACTAAAAATACATCTTAAAAGAGTCTTTTAAGTATAAACATCTAATGATCTCCATATTTGCATTTTTTGGATCATTTATTCAGTGCAAAGGAGACGCAAAAGCTTTCTAAAGTTCTATGTTGCCTCTTATACATAGAATATTTAAATTTCTCCAAATTCAATCTTCTTCAATCTAATTTTAGTTTTTGCTTTGAGAACTAGTGATCGAATGGTGCATTCATCTTGAAGAGCATACAATATCTTAATGCAAAATCAAAACTTTCAGCCTTTTTTTTTTTTTTAAGAGTTGCAAAGAAATATAACTTCTGCTGGCTTAAATCTCCTCGAGGATATTTTTTTCTTTATAAATTTGTTTTTACCATAGCTATTCTGGGCTGTTTCAACTTGCTTCCTATAATTACTTCATATCTCTAGACTCTTTAAATCCTTGCTAGAGACTTCAATGATAAAAAACAAACAATAACAACAACAAAAAACAGTAAATGCCACATATTATTACTATCCACTGTTGGTAATCTCAGAGAATTCCAACAGAAAAGGAGAAACTGAAACTTGACAGAATGACAGAAGGGCTGAGGTTGGAAGGGACCTCTGGAGATCATCCAGTCCAACCCCCTGCTCCAGCAGGGCCACCCAGAGCACAAGCACTGGGTCATATTCAGATGGATTTGGAAGATCCCCAGAGGAAGAAGATCTTCCTATATCTTCCTTCATAGGAAGCATTTCTTTCCTATTCAGCAAACAAGGAAAAACCCTCTTCTATTATTTACTTCATCTTTATAAATTTAAATTGCACATTTTTTGCACTGAAATGCAGGAAATGAATCTGATCTTTAGTAATTTCACCAACATATTTTTTAAAGTAGCAGGCAACCCTACCTAACTTCTGTTCTATCCATCTTATACATTATTTTACATAAAGTTAACGAAGTTTAACTGTGACAACCTTTAGTTACAGGTCACTTGATTCTTCTGGAGGTTTCTTTTTTTTAATGGTCTATTTAAAAAGTGCATGCTAAAATAGTTGATTGTGACAGACTTGAATTATACTCCATCTATTTTCCACACGCTTGTGATTAGGCATTTTTCCCTGCCACAAAAAGCAAAATAAACCACAACATTTAAAAACAATTTAAACCTTGTTTTCTCCTGCCCTGCAGGCTAATTATTTCCAGGTAATGGTAAATAGATCTTTTTACTACTAAAAATGTACTCTAGGGAATCCATTTGGCAAATCTGAAGTAGAAAAGGATTTTATTGAGGATTGCACAGCAAGAGAAATTGCCTGGCCTTGTTTCAGAGCACACAGTAGAATTAACTCCATGACTGCAGCACGCATCCTGCTGCACTGCCTGTGTCAATCTGGTCCCCAGTAGAAGGCTTCTCCTTGGAAAAGAGTAGGGCTCTTGACTGGCAGGTTGGAAAGAACATAAAGGAAGGTGCTATTGAGGAAAGAGAGCAGCACCGGAGAGCTTGAAGTCAGCTCTTCATTACAGGCCCTGGCCAACAATTGCCCAGGGATTTTTCTGCAGTTTTGTGTGCTTGGTAAGCTCTTCAACTTCTCAAGTGGCCTTTTTGCAGCATTCCATCAATAATCGTATGAAAACATACTCAAATCTAGAAAAAATATCTATATATCCCTATATCTTTATACTTTTATGTCAACAGACAAAAGATCTAGACATCTTAGACCAGCAACAAAATTAATTCCAGTTCTCCAATGATAGAGTCCTCTTGCTGTTACACTTCAAAATAGCTGCAACTAGAAAAGGGAGTAGATGAACAGAAGAACAACAACAACAACGTGACCTCAGGCCACGTTACCTGCTGATGACTATGAAGTCTTGAAGTACTTTTGTGGTGAAACTTTCCATATCTTTGAAGATGACCACAACTGGAGGAGACTGCAAGTGCCTAGAAGATGTTCTTTTTCTGCTTGAAGTTTCAGGATCCATTTTCTTTAAAGCCATTGGTTATACGTGACAAATCAGAAGACAAAAAAAAAAAAGGACTGAACCACATTTCTCTAATATTATAATGCTGCAAGGAGACAAAACTGACAACACAATAAAAAAAACCCTCCACCTCATTCCAAAAGGACCAGGTTAGCTCTGTGGGAGAGAATCAATGAAATTATGTTGGTATTAGAGGAGTAGAGGTGTGGTTGGGTACTCAGAACTTTCTGTTTATCCAGCATAATTAGAGCAAGCCTTGGTATTGAGCACACTGCTTCCATGAAGTCATAAAAACGAGTTCTATCTTTTATTTGATAGTCCAACAAAACTCAAACAGCATTAATTACATTAAAAAAGTATATAGGAGTGTTTAGAAAGCATTCTCAGTCCCTGTTAACATAATACAGGCTCTAGATGACACACTGGCACATTAATAGTAATATGGAGCCTTTCCTCTGGATGGCTGTTCTTGAAGTTTTGTGTTTACAAAAATCTCAGCGTTCCTGGGAGATGAGCATTTGGCAGGATGTGGACTCTGCATTTAGGCTTCTTGTTCCAATGGAAACATACCATGAAATGCTCCTTCTTGTTTTTTTTTGCCTTTTTTTCAGAAGAGTAGACATGCAGAAATTAACACCAAATTTGCCACAGATGTTTTCTAATATTCAAAGCACCTCAGTTGTTTCTTAGTATTAAATTAAAAGCTAATTTTGACATTGCTTTGTGCATATAAACTCAAAGTATTCAATTTCCTTAACAGAAAAATCTAAAGGTCACTTTTGTAAAGTAATAATGGAAAAAAGACATACCTTTGTTATATTCTCATACCAGCTGATGAGGGAAGTCATCGAACAACGGATTCTGTTCTGGGAAGCCCGAGCACTGTCCTCCTCATCCGACGAGTCTGCATCCACACAGCAGTTCATCAGCTGCCCCAGCAGCTTCTGCATCAGATTTTTTATGCCTTCACAAGACATTTGCAGACACAGAGTGAAGAGACACTTGCTTAGTTTCTAGAGCTGTAAATCTTCTCCAAAGCCATCCTGCAGAATTCCCCAAGTTATTACTACTTATTTTTCACTTTTATTCTCTTTCTCTCTCAAAAACACTTATATGTTCCTTGAAAGTATTCCCAGTATGCATGCTGTAAAGGCAATAAAAGAAATCCTATCAATTTGCCAAGACAGCACCAATTCAGGAGAGGATGTGAGTCATTTTTTAGCCACATGCTATTAGAGGTGCCTAAAAATGAAAAGGTCAATGCAGAAGCCTGGGAATGCCACCATGATTGATTTTCATCATATTGAAGTAATAAAAAGCAAGCGGGAAGGGGAAAGCTGTGAGAGCTGTTATTTTATCTATGCCTTCCTTGAAACAAGGTGACTGCCAGCATTTAAAAAGTGGAACACATCCATATATTGGCTGGTGAAACAAAAGGCAGGGTGATCTGCAGCATCAACATGCAATACATTGTGCAGCATGATCCTCACATTTATGCTAAAATGAAGTAGTATTTCAGTCTTGATTATTTTAAAACTGAATTGGACTTCTCTAAAACACAGTAGGCATTGCTACTACATAAAAATGGAATTGAACCTAGATTTAGTGACAAAAAGCTAGAATTTCTAGTTAGTTGAGAGCATATTCAGATGAAAAAGCAAAGCTACTGCAGCATTTACCTGGGCAATCTTTGGCTTGCAGCGAGGCTACATAAGGAGTAATGTTATTCTGAATGACTTCTGAAAGGCTTTTAAATGTCAAGTCATGATCTGTAACATTTACACCTAGAAGAAAAAGAAACTAAATGTGCTTTTCCTGTGGATTATGATCATAGTCACTCAATCATAAACAGAACAGCAGAGAAGAAAACAGAAGATAACACAAACGTTCAAGGAAGGAGTCAAAAATCATGTCAGAGGAAATATAAAAGACATAGCATAAGCTTAGACACACACATTAATATTAGATGAAATCTATCTATCTATATATATCTATCTATATATATCTATAAAACAACCAGTTGCCTAAGGCAGCCCTTTAGGAAAAGTATTCCCCCATAGCACCATTATGCACAAAGACAAAAGAGAAGCAGATCAAATTCTGCTTCCTATTCCGAGCCCACCAAGCTCTTCTGTTAATGTTTCCAAAGCTGATGCTGCTACAAGTCAGCAATGTAATTTCCTTTGATGCCTGTTCCAACTTGAAGCAACTCCAAGAGAACTAAGGCACATAACACAAAATATCTTTTAAAGGAAATTACCTAAAACAAGAGCTGCTGTAGGGATTTCTCTGGATTTCATCCGACAAGTCCATTCTGCTGCCTTTTCTTGGAACTCAGAATGAGACCGTCTTAGAAAGCTTACTAGGTTATCAAACAACTGCTTATTCATTTCTTCTTGTATTTGCTGTAAACAGAAACAGTTCATATTTATACAAATGTGGAAACACAACAGTATCTTTCTTTTCCCACACTCTTTCACTCTTAAAAGTTACATGTAAAATTTTGTATAACCCTGGTTATCTGTCAATGATTAATATGATATCCTGGGGCAGGGAGAGATATTTCCTGCTCCCTTGGAACTTTTGGACAAATACTTCAAGAGTATCTCGGTATCTCAAGCACATCCCTGCTCTACTGCATGGTCACACAACAGGCTTCAAAGGACAAAAAAAATCCCAGACTGGCAAACTGTAAGTGACCAGAGCACTATTAAAATAAAACACATTTTCTGGAAGAGTGTTCACGCAAACTCCCTTTACTCCCTCTTGGCTGCAACAGGCAAGTCTTGTAACTCAAAATGGGAAAAACAAACAAACAAGCAAATACAATGATAATGGAAAGCATGAGGTATGCACTACAGAGAAAAAGATATGGAACTATACAGCTGCCTCATTTGCTAAACTATCCTTTGCCCTTACATTCTCCACATAATCATATAAGGAGAGCAGGGAGGGAAGGAGCTGAAAAGGAAAGAGTTCCTACTCCTAAAGGCAGTTACACACTGGCAGAATTTTCCATCATCTCTTTTATTATGTTTGTGCATTTGCAGTTTGTCTCCAACTCATAATATCCTTTCTACTATAATAGACAAGGAAATTGTGTTCTAAAGTTCAGAATATCAATCTAACCTCGAGAACTTAGATGTCAGAAATGAGATTGAATCTCTGCTGTGATAAAATCATCAGCAAGATTTTCTGGCAACCAGAGTGCACGAGCACAACAGCTGCAAACTTGATTGTAAAGGAGGCTGCAAAGGTTGTCCCCAACAGTATCGATGAAGCAGCCACCGAAGGAGTTAAGATTCCATCTGTGTTCCTCAATAATTGATACAACAGCATACAAAAATAATCTTAATCTTTTCACCTTCTATTGATTCAAAATATTCTTTCTGACGTTCCTTGCCCCTCTGTGAATTCAAATGTGACTTTTTTCTTGATAAATATAGCTTGACATGACTTTTAAAAAGATGTGCTAACCAGTTTTACAGCAGTATCACAAAGAGTTCTGTATTATCATACATCCCACAGGCATCCTTAGGTGTCTTTTTTAATATTATTGAAACAGAATTCAGTCTTTTCTTGTCAAAGTTTTTTTTTTTAACCCCCAAAATTTGTAATCAAGACTTATACTGTCATTCAATAGTGTTAACTAAAGTGGTCTTAAGATTTTTACAGTGTGGAATAGGTGGTTATTTTGTGAGATGAGCATTCCTACCTGCTCTGTTTTTCTGATTAGATTCT
>JAUBOD010001001.1:1524984-1537828 GCA_032353885.1 Nothura maculosa
GATTTTTACAGTGTGGAATAGGTGGTTATTTTGTGAGATGAGCATTCCTACCTGCTCTGTTTTTCTGATTAGATTCTAATCCATAGAAGCATGTTATTTTTTTGGAATGCAGCCACTTTGCTTCAGCAGTGGGTCCCTATGAGGTACTCTGGCCTTTACAAATTACAGCAGAAAGTTCCTTCTAGCAGTATTTACTCTCTCATTCTGGTAAGTAAAGTTGTGACAAAAACCCATAGTAATGACTCCAGTGATAAGAGAAAAAAAACAGTGTTTAAGAACAAATGCTAATTTGCTTACAAGAAAAATTAAATTGCTTTGTGTTTTCAGGGTCTAGTTCAGAGGCCCGACTTCCACATAGAGCTTTGTGTAAAATAATTAAAAAATCAGACATCACATGAGAAAGCTATCTACCCAAGCATCTAGTTATTTTAACAACATTAAGTTATTAAAAATCCTTTCCATTTCTAATCTTAAATAGTTTCAAATGAGGAAAAAAATCCTTAACTGCTACAGACCAGCCACTCATTTTAAGTGGCTAATATCGTGGTTATATTTGAAAGAGCCAGACCAGACCAGAGAGGAGAATTAACCTCATCTTCTATCCAACAGCACAACCTGTGTTTACATTAACCGTTTTTAACATAGAAAGACTACATAAAGGATGCATAGGCCATTTCAGTGAATGCATTCAGGGCACAGCTCCTGCAGCCTTTGTTCACACTTCTTTGACAGTCTGTCAGAAACACTGAACTGTTCTGCATCTCAAAGTGGTCATCTGATCTACCTACAGTTTTACCGAGTGGCAGTTCAACCCCCTGCTAAGATACTGACACCTCTCTAGGTTTTGTCATGGTTATCTGTGGTATGGCCTGCAAATCTGCAGTTGCATATTAGAGCTAAAATAAGCAGACTACAGCCCTGCCTTTGGCTTTGTCCTTCTACCAAGATCCTTGTAAGGCTTCCTGAATTCCTCTCCTAACAGGAAGGGAATGTTCTAAAGGCCTTCAAGGAGATGGATGATAAGAACATTGCAAGGCTGCTGCTGAAAGAACAGCAATGTGGGGATTGCCACTTGAATTCCCCACAATTTTGGAACAACAAAAGCCCCTGCAGCCACTGCTGGCTGTCCAGAGGGCCTGTTCCAAAGCCCTTCAACACTGTGCACAAGAAAGATCTTGCCCAAGTTGCTCTGTACCTACTCCTCCTCGTAGTGCCACTGTGTAGCTGCCAAAGCAGCACCAGGAGCACCTGCCAACGGCATCACTAAAACAAACAGCTAACACAGCAAGCTGAAGCAACTGGCTGAAGGGTATCAAACAACTCCAAACTTTTTCTGTATTCTTCATGACTAGCACTATGATGGAGCACATCCTGCTGCACATTCTGGCTAGAAGTGGTTTGAAAGGGTGTTGATTAGTTAGAGTTGGATTGTGAAATATCAGGAATAGAATTAAAGGAATTTGAGTTTAGCCCAAAGGTCCAGATGGTAAGCTGCATCCAGCTGGCTTTCACTGTATATCCCAAAGCAAACTTTGGAAAAAGAAAGAACTCATAATGCCTGGTGCCCAAGAGCAGGCAGAGGAATATGGAATACTTGCCCAGAATCCTTGACTTTGAATAGAGGAGGAAATCCCTGCTGTACTGAAGCAATTACTCATATTGTAACACAAGCCAGCTGGCTATAAGGCCAGAACAACAGCAAGCCACCTAATGCACAAGAGCGAGTAGGCCACGGTTCGGGATGGGGTAAATGCCCATTCCCACCAGACAAGCCCACTGACACTGTCCACACTAAGTCCAAAAACTAAGCTTGTGGCTCTGCCACTCAGGATTTGACATCCGTGCAGTTGGGGTCACATAAAAGCATTGTGAATGCTGCTGTGAACGGCTGCTGTGAACCGTGAGCTCAAGAGCAGTGTAAAATCATTGCAGGACTGGCAAGTACACAAATGAATCAGAGGTAGAAACCAGCAATATGCCAGCAGTTAGCAACAATGACAATCAGAAGCTTGAAAGAAGCTGCTTGAAGCATCAAGAAGCATGAACCTCTGTGATTAACAGTAATGTATAACTTAATATATATATATATATATATATATCCTGAACAGCAACTTCAGTCCTAGTTTATATTTCTGGCCCTCCTATTGTTTTAGTGAATTGCCTTCTAAGCATGTGAAACATCTCCAGAAACAAAGAAGCAAGCACCAGTGTTACAAATGCAACTGCTGCTTTAGTGTGACCAGCAAGACCCACCTCCGTTTCCCATTTGATCTGTTGCCACAACGACTGGCAAGTCGCAAATCGCAGCCCACTGTCCTCGGAATCATTGGTTCCTTCTCTGAAATAGTCAGCTGGAAAGACACAAAGCAAAGAGAAGCACAAATAACATTATGGAAACAAAGGTTTTTTGTTGTTGTTGAGACTAAATTGAAGTATCTGACTGAAATGGGAACATTATCTTTAAATATTTCCAGGGTCATAACTTCTCTTAACCACTTAACTTCAGTTATCTGGTAGCACAAGCTAGGAACTATGCAGAATCTGTTAGCCCAAGTGTGCAGGTACAGGGTAAGAGCTGGCTTCATCTCAAGTCTCAGATAAGCTAGAGGTTAAATCAGGGCAAACAGTCATTATAAAAACAAATTTTAAAAATCTTTCCGTTTTGAAAACTTTGTGGGTGTCTCTCCATCACTATTACAGTGAAAAATGAAGCAGAAAGGGCTAGGCAGAAAAAAAGAGATATATACACACACATATATATGTATATATGTATACACATATACACACACATATAAAACTTTCCCATGGAACGTGCAGCTAATATCAATTTCCTGAAAAAAGTAAAGTATACTTAAACAACACAACCATGTCAGCAGAGTTGTTAACCACAACCTAGGTCTACATTTTTGGTCCACCTCTAAACCATTTCTCACTTCTTTTCTTCAGAGAAAAAGGAGCCCTGTGCCATGTGCTCCGAGTGTCCCTGCTTGAGCAGGTGAGTTGGACTAGTTGCTCTCTAGAGGTCCCTTCCAACCTCAACTGCAGTTGTGCAGCACTCAACCTCAACTGCACCGTGATTCTGTGAAAAATAAACAAAGGTGCAAAACGTCTGAGCTTCACCTAAAAAGTCATCAAGCCTTCAAAATCAGATCAGTTTTGGTTAACCGCCTGGGCACATCATCTGAATGTATCCAGCCTCCTAAGTGTCTGAGAGATAGGAGTACAGAGCACAGAACCTCTCCATCTGCTTCCAACTAGAGAAGCAAAGGCCAGGCTGGAAGGGAAATGGAAGATTGAATCAAAAATAAAAAACACTGAATGAGATTGTTTCATTTTGCTTTTTGCCTCTTCTATACTCCAGTGGTCTACGTTTCCTCTCTGAGAAAAAGAAAAATGCATAACCACCTTTCTGCACTCCCAGCACAAAGTTAGTGGGTCCTGCCCAGCTTTCACAGTTTGGCTAACAAAACCTTCAAGCCTTCTGGCCTTCCAGGTGGAGCAGGAAACCTGCCAACTGTTGCTAAAGGTAGCAGCAATAAACTGAACCAGTGTTTTCTCCTACTTATAAAGACAGGCAAGAAAGTGCATTTACTAGCTATTCAGAGGGGTACCAACTGCAGTTCACTCTCTAGAAAACAAACAGCTGATGGGCACATAACATTTAAAAAAATGGTGTAAATGATGAACCAGAGCCCTCCTTCCTTCCTCACTTTGTCACCCCTCAATACAGAGATGTCAGTTTTATCTATAGGTAGACCACTTAAATACACAGCACTTTCATTACACAGCCCGCAAGCTTTCAGTGAGGCAAAACAAAAACAAACAAAAGCACACAATGCCATTCAGATATTACATCAAAGAATAATATTTTTTATGCTATCAAAATTTGGACAACAGACATAAAAGGCACAAGAGGCCTCTGTGGGGTGAAAATCTATTATCAAATACAACTAGAACTTCACACTTGCCAGGCCTGGCCTTGCAAACTGGACACTGGCACATCCCAGATGTGCTGATTTAGAATACCATTCCAAACAGCTACTTGTTAGTAGTCACCAAATTAGATGCCCTATGCCTGGCTTTTAGGAATAGCTCAGTCAAATTCTCTTTTGTAGCACAAAGTATTTGCTTATTGGAAAATCACATTTAATGGGATTTATCTGAGCATTATTAATCTTAGAAAAATACATTTCTCTCTAAAGGGTAAGATTCCAACATGGCTTAGGCCTGGGTTCTTGGTTTATTTATCTTGCAATGATTTATGGTGACAAGCTGAGTTATATTTCCCTGCCCTCATTCCTTGAACAACAGATGTGCTAATTCTTACAGAAAAACAATCATGGATTAATTTTAAGGCAAATGTTGTAGTAAGTTTCTCTGGTAATGAATAAGCCTGGGATGATTTCAAAAAAAATAGCTTAATTACTTCCCCCTCCACCTTTCTAAACAAGTGGATTCAGGTTTTGATGGCTCTGGTGCTGCAAAAAAAAAAAAAAAAAAGAAAGTTTAATCTGGAAATAAAAACAGTGCCTCCTAAGCAATTCTCCAGTTCTTAAACAGCAACTATTTAAGCAGCATTGACTGCAGCTCCAGCAAGGTTCAGTCCTGTGCAGATCTGCTAAGACCTTTCTCTCCTCCATATCCATACACAAAGGAGTAGTAGATAGAGCTCATGGGATCTTCTCAGGTTCTGTGTTCTTTTCCTGAAGAGACTTGAATAAGCTACTCAAAATATAAACAGTTTTCTGAATGGATTATCATTTCTGAAAACTTGGAAGAGGCTTTCTCAGCCTCTTCAGAGAGTACACTAAGTATTTATGTAGCATGGAAAAGAGAGTTTTTTAAGTTAAAAAAAAAAGATTTGAGAGCACCATGCTGTCAATTGCTGAGGTTAAAAGAACCATGCACACTACCCAACAAGTTGCTGATGCTCCCCTGAAAAAGCAACAGCTTGCAGAAGTACTGACATCAAGGAGTAACAGGAATTCCTGCTACTATCACGGAATTCAATCCCAATGGAAGCTTGCAGGATGAGCCCTTCTAAAGCACAGCAACATACACCAAAATGCACTGACCTGTTTTTGGAGATACCTTTCTCTTCTTGGGACTTGGTTTAAATACAAAGCAGCCCTAGAGAAGAGCAAGAAAAATACAAACTTCAAGATGAGCATCAATCTGACCAGGGTTCCATGACCAGAGCAGCAACTTCATTGTCCTTTAACCTCAGTGTTCCATTAAACCAACAACAGAAACCAATTTGCCATTGTCTTCCTGATGGATTTCCTGATGGACTAACTTTCCAGACTGTTCCTTTACTTTCCTCCTTCAGCTGTGAAACTACTGCAAGTCAAGTCCCCTATACTTGAGAGGGGCTTTTCCACCTTTCCATTACATCTTTCAATGCAATCTACCAAGTGACACCAGGGAAGAATCTTTTCATTACACCTTCACAAGGTTTGAGGGTCATCTCAAACCAAAGGAAAAGGGTCACCTCGCAACATCTCAATAAAGCTCTCAGTGGAGTTTCAGTTTTTTAAAATAAATAAACAAACGAGGAGAATAGTAAGAAGCTTGGATAGATCAAGATTTAGAACAATACAATTAAAGTGACTTATAAAAGCAAACACCACCACCCTACTACGAAGGGCAACATGTGCATCCCAAATGAAGGATGTTCTTGAAGAAGCAAAGATGGTTAGAAGGATGACCAAGAGTTTGGAAAAGTCTTCAGGTAAAAGATAACTCTGCCCTCAAGGCAGTCTGCCAAACAGAAGCCATGGCCCATTTAAACCTCAGCTTGGTGGGATAAAAGTAGTCAAACAAGCTTCTACCCAGCTTTTAATTCTGAAGATTTTTTTTCACTTTCCTCTAGAAATTTTGAAATGTTTCCTTCCTCTAACAAAACTCATTATTTGAGAGAGTCATAATTTCCTGTAGATCCAATATTACAAGCTTTGCTTAGCTCTCACTGTGAGGTGTTCAATGCAGGAAGTAATACAAATGTCCAACATGCAAAAACAGACTGATTCAACTACTCACTTTCCGACAGAGATGCTGATATAAGCAAAAATTACAAAACTCAGCCTAAGATAACCATCAAGTGCTATTTTAAGAATGATCTAGTGGAAATCAAACCCAGAGACATGTTCAATTTTAATCAGTGTCTGTTGAGCAACTGTGGACAAACTCTTTCCATTTTGATACAAATGTGGAAACTGAAGTAGAACATCCTAACATAACAACATCCTAACAGGACATAACATTGTCCTTCCCTGAGAAAGAGCTTTATGAACTGGACAGCAGTTTTCCTGAGTATTACTGCCTTTGATTTCTAAAATAAGCAGCAGCTAAAAAACAATAATGTAAAATTTGAAAAAAAAATATTTATACCTACAAAAGAGACAATACTACATTAGCAAAGCAGCAACTTAAATATGCACAGCACAAAAGGTAATCCACCTGTTACACCTCATATGTTCAATGCACAGAACATATTAAACAATCATGAGGATTTTGATGTTGAAACTATGTTCATGAACATCTTTGCATATTTTCTTATTACCACATATACTAAAAACATCTAAAAGTTGTTGGAGAAAAGTTGTGGTTATTCTATATATGCTAAGTGTTCTGGAAGAATTTCCCTCGGAAAAGTTCATCTAGAATCTGATTTACATTACAGTACACATATCATGTCAGAATAGGAGTTTATGACTTAACTGGAACAAGCCAGAACTGTACAAGAGGGATGTGGAGCTTCTAGACAGGGTCCAGTGGAGAGTGACACAGATGATTAAGGGAGTGGAGCATCTGTCCTATGAAGAAAGACCGAGTGAGCTGGGCCTGTTTAGACTGGAGACGACTGAGAGGAGACCTGATCAATATGTGTAAGTATCTGAGGGGAGAATGTAGGGAGGAAGGGGCCAAACTCTTCTTGGTGGTGGCCAGTGACAGGACAAGGGGCAATGGGTACAAGTTGAAACACAAGAAACATCTCTATGTGAGGAAGAACTTCTTCCCTGTGAGGGTGCCAGAGCCCTGGCACAGGCTGCCCAGGGAGGCTGTGGAGTCTCCTTCTCTGGAGATCTTCAAAACCCACCTGGATGCCGCCCTGTGCCCTGTGCTCTGGGTGTCCCTGCTGGAGCAGGAGGTTGGACTGGATGGTCTCTAGAGGTCACTTCCAACTTCAGCCACTCTGTGATTCTGTGATAATCCATGTATATGTAAGAAGAAATACTATTCTTAAATGAAATATAATTGTATTTAGTATTTTGTAAGCATTAGGTTTCCCTATACCACTCAACAGAGTAGGGGCCATACTACAAAATGGGAAAAAAAAGTGTCATGTGAAAGACACAGGACAAAAATGAGGGACTTTTCAAATTAGTTTGCAGGACTATTTAAAAGTAATATCCATTTTCGATATGAAAATCTGCTTGCTTCGGATTAAGTTTCAAATTTCTTTGGAAGTTGTTCCTTTACCTTTACTTTAACCTGACAGTAATAGCAGGCACAGTGACTCGCACACTAAGCAAATCACAAATCAAAAGAAAAAAAAGTATCAAGGAACTTTCCTGTGAGGGGAAAAAAAGTACTAATCAAAGAGCATTCCCATCTGCTTGTGAAGCACAGCTGTTGTCCACTGCACATCCAGGCAGGGCAGGAAATAGGGAATTTAGTGTCCCAACACTGCATTTTAAGCTCTTCTCTACACTAATACTTCCCAATGAGCATACTGGCCCTAAAGCCAACCCTAGCTACAGGCCAAATAGAAACTTTCAACTCAAGAAGTTCATTTTTTTCAAGGCAAAAAGAGAAAATAAACATTTCATATAAATGTCAGCAAAGACTGTTTTATTTATATTTCAGTGTTCATTTCAGGGGGAATACACAAGTGTTGCACAGCAACATGAAGCAATGTTATTTTAGCTAAAACTGGAAAAAAGCACAATCCTACTGATCCATTCAGCTGTACATGAATTTTAGAAGTGGCAGAGGGGAAGAGGATGTATTTTGAGATGCCAAAATGCCAGGGTAAAGCAGGACTGGGTGGACACATAAGCAGAGATTTCAAGGACAGAGCCCAGGACTGACCATTCCAAGGAAATGGGGGAAAAAAGCAACAAAAATAGGCATCTTGAGAACAAGCAGGCACGGAAACAGCATTGGATGGAAACATAAAGAGAGATCAGATATGAGACAGCAGAGCCAAGAGTCAAGAGAAATCGGAGCATCAGAAGAGCAATAACTTGGATTAACAACTAGTTCCATATGTACCAATGTGGATCGCAGACTTAAAACAGGGAGGCAGAACTACGCACATTAGAGAGAATGAGGTCAAAAAATCCGCATTTTTAGCCATCACTTCTATCGCAGCTGTATTTAAGCAGTAGGGGTTTGTGAGGGGGCGTAAACGCCACCCCTCCTATACAAGAGCCCCGAGGCCGAAGCCGAGGAGCCGCTGAGGACGGGACGGGACGGGACGGACCCGAGCTGCCCCCCTGCGCCGCGCCGTGCGCTCGGCGGCCCCTCTCCCCCGCCCGCCCCAACGGCTCCGGGAGCGGCGACCGTTGGCGAGTAACGGTCGGGGAGCGGCCGTTGGAAGGCGGCGCCCGCACCCCGCTCACCTTGGACACGGAGCACGTGCTCATGCCGCCCCTCGCGCGCCCGGCGCCAACGGCCAAACCGCCCGCGGGAGCCTGGGAAGGGAGCGGCGCACGCGCGCTGCCTTCCTCTCGTTGTATCCCCCCCTTTCCCCGTGTAATGGTGCGTTCCTTACGCCTGGCTCCAAACGGGAGGGAAGGATCCCCCCCCCGCTCCTGAGAATGGTGCGACCCGCCCCGGGCTAGAGGAAAGGGGCGGGGGGGGGAGGGACAAGCGTGTCCTTCCGCCCCCTCCGCGGCCATGGCGGCCTGCTCCTTTCGGCGGAGCATCGCCTCCCAGGTAGGCCGCCCGCCGCCGCCGCGCGGGGCAGGCCCCTCGATGGTGGAGAGCGGCGCGAGGCCGCCGCGCCCCCTATATCCCCTCACCAACCCCCCCGCCGCGAGTCTCGCACTTGGTCCCGCCCGGTGGCCAAGAGGCGCGAGCGCCGTCGCCCCGCCCCCCTACCGGGGAGGGGAGGGGGCGCGTCTCCCGTGGCAACGCTCCCCCCGCCCCCCTCCGCGCGCGAACGCGGCGGCCGTTGGTGCCGCGCGCGACCGTTGGTGCAAACGGCGCCGGTCGCTATAACGCTCCATGTAGCGCCTCTGCTGTGGGGCTGTCCCTCCCCATAGCCCCGCTCCCGGCCCGGGAGGCGCTGAGCCAGGGGCTTCGCCTGGCTGTGACGCGCCCAACGCTTGATACGGGGCTTAGCTCCCTCCTTACTGCGCGCCTGGTGCCCTGAGGAGGCTGCAGAGCCTGGGGCGGTAGAAAAGGCTCTGTGGGAATAATCGGGCTCCTCAGGGGGGAAAAAGTTAGGATGTTTGGTCTGGCCTTTCCTAAGGCGCCTTTTTTATTTTTTAGCTTAATGTCCAATTCTTTCAAGTAGTGGGCTTGAATTACTGTTACTTCATAAGGTTTAACTTTTTAAAAACCTATGTGCAATTTCACTTCATGTTATTATAAAGCTATATAAATCTATAGGTGTAATTATATTCAAAAATAGAACTGTATGTATATATAGTTACATGTGCTTTTTTTTTCCTTCATTTCAAATTTAGCTTTCAAAAATTTTGGATGTGCCACCAGAAAATTTAATAAAGTCCATATCTGCAATTCCTGTCTCCAAAAAACGGTACTGTCATTTTATGTTACAATGTTTGCTTTTTGCTTATTAATTTGTTATTTTACTAGTATGTTTCTGCATAGTATTGCTGGTTTCAATTAAATCAAACACAGTGATTTAATTAAAATACCTACCTCCTTATACTTTGGTTGGTAGATCAACTGAGGTTTGCTTTTCTGTAGGTATTTACCCCTAAAATCCTGTTCATCACTGTTTTTTTCTTTTCAACAGGCCTAAAATGTAGCTGCATTAAAAGTTGAAGTAGTCAGATTGTATGGCAAATGCTACGGCCTTTAGGATCTGAAGGAGAAACTACCTAGAACCCACATGAAGTTATAGATTTTTTTCAGTGTTGAACTTGAGAGCTCTGATGATATTATTGAGTAAATTTAATTTATTCATGGGAAGTGAACTTTAAGGTTTCTGTGATTGGTTTATGCTTGCTGACTAGTCTTGTGGCATGCTCAGACTCAGCTTAGTTTTACCAAATCCCTGCATCATTTTAATGAGTTTTCTCTTGATTTTAATCCTTTTTTTTTCTCTCTCTCTCTTTTTTTTAAGGCAAATTGGTGATTTCCAGCTTTCCATTGATTCCATAAAAGAGTACAGTTCTAGTGACCACTCAGCACAAGATCTTCAGCTTCGAGCTCAGACACTGGCAGAGAAGGTACATGAATGTGTTAATCTCATATAGTTGCAGTTAGGAATTTGCAGACTAGAGATGTAAGAGCCATCATAAATTTTTTTTTTTCTCTGTGTTATGTTTATGTGGAACGATGGTTACCACAGTAAAGAAGAACATATAATCAACAAAAGCCCTAAAATTGAATAGCCTGTGATGCTTAAACAAAGGAAAAAATACTGTTAATCTCTTAGAGTGCTTTTGTTGGGTAGTAGATAAAGGAGAAGCACGTGTTATAATCTATTGAAATTGATCATGTTATCCACAAAGGGGCTAAGTAAGGTAGAAATCAGTGCAACATCATTTTGAAAATGTGATGAAGGGAGCAAAAAGTAGTAATAAGTTTTTATTGTGCTAAGCAGTTGATGAAGCCCCTCAAGATTTAATGGTATGTTCTCAGTCACTTAGGAAATGAGGATTTAGGTTAGGCAGAAGAGACAGAAATTCTTCTTGTTGACTGAAAAGGCCTAAATAATAAGAGCACAACATGATGCTGAACAAAACAATGTGCTGTGGCATGCTGAGGACTGTCTGTCAGGGATTTTAATTGTTTTTTTTTTTCCCATGTGCTTTTGATTTCCTCTGGCTGATCCTTGTCTCATCCTTGGACTCTTAGCTCTTTGCTGAGGGGATTTTGATTTTTATGTTTGTACAGAATAGGGGTACACTGTTGTCCAAGTGGGACGCTGTCGTCCAAGCCTTAGGCATGAGGAGATCCAGTTACTGTAGAACCACAGGGTGTTTGGAGAAAGGGCTGGTAGAGCTCTAGACAGTGTCTGAGTCTTTAATATGAGTGTCTATAAACACTCTTGTTTCTGTTGGAGCTTCCTAAGGCTAAGGAATTTGAAGGCTAACCATAACCTTGTGCGTGTTTGAGTTGGTGTGTAAGCCTGAGAACTGACATGAGGAAAGAATTTATATTTTATGCTTATATTCCTCTGTAAGAACATGACTTGCCTCTGTCAAAGGTAATAACCAAGTGAAAAAGAGACTTGCGTTGTCTTTTATATGCTCTGCATTTTTTATTTTCTTCAGAAAGTTTCCCGCCTATGAAAGGCAGACAGTTAAATAAGAAAGAAGACAAAACTGTCAGCCTGGATGGAGATCAAAATTTGTGCAAGGACGAGACTGACATTAAAGCCTTAGTGCCTGAATATTCTTCATGAGTTCAGAATTTTCCAAACATTTGCTCTGTGGAAATTTTAAATGCAATTTTTAACGTTGCCCTTTAGCATCTGTGTTTTATATCCTTGGATGCTGCAGAATGTGGTTTGTCATGCAAGTCCAGAGCTTTAAGAAACTTAAAGCAGCTCAAAAATCCTGTCTCAGGCTTTCTTTAAAAGATCGATCTGGATTTTTATTTTTTCATAGACTGTCATTTCCACTGCAAATTATCAAATGTTCCTCAGTTTCTAGTGTGCAAAGGGAGCAACTATTGCTCCTGGTCAAAGGAATAAATGGAGACTGGGTATGTGCAGGTACTGATGCAAGAAGAATGTAAAACATTTAGGGCTGAGCTAAATTCAAAACTATTAAGCATGGACTGAAAATAATCTTCCCTTTGTGTACAGGATGGATTAAATGATCCATTTGTGATTGCTTCCATTCTCTTCAGTTGTTTAATTGACTGTTTTCATGATGGAGTTTTGCTTTTGTTTTAGCTTAAATGTGATGGTGTAGTGAGTGAAATCAGCACTGGTCCAGGAACAGTGAACTTCACAATAAACAGGGAATTATTGGCAAAGGTAAGTACTGTAAATACTTCAGTTGCACTAAGGTAAAAATAAATTCTTCAGTGCAAACCTGAAAAATACTTAATGTCTTGAAAAGAATTTTCTGTGTACAGCTGTTTCATGAGTTCCCTCAGAGATTCCAGTTACTGCTTTTTTTATGTAGCTCACAGCAGTTTATTCTTCAAAAATGTGAGGAAACAATAGGTCTGCCTTCAGTTGATAATAAAACTTTTTTTCCTCCCTCTTCTTCCTTAAGAGGTCGACTTGGAATGTGCTTTGAGTTTCCAAAGTATAAACTGAAGGTTTTAATCTTGCATGTAAAGACCCTTGTTTAAATTGAAGAAGGTTGATAGATAACTGAAAATAGCGACTACAGTTTTGCCATTGCATACTTGCTAAGAAAGCAAGCTACGCTCCTCGAAGCCCAAGGCCTGAGGAAAACTGAAAGCTTCCTTTGTTAAAGCAATAATATGATGAAAGGGAGATGCCCCTCAGCCTGTAGGAGGGCTGTCTCAGTTGCCCCCTGGGTTATTGGCAGGAGCTTTGGGGAGATAAGTACAGAGCTGGTACCTCTAACCTGGAGAGCTTCTGTTGAGCTTGGACTATGTGGCCGCTTTGCCAGGCTGGTTCAGCAAATTTGTGCAGCAAACAACATTGTCACAGAGG
>JAUBOD010001001.1:1615715-1635735 GCA_032353885.1 Nothura maculosa
CTTGCGGGCGGAGGCCGCGCCAACGGCCGCGCCAACGGCCGCGCCAACGGCCGCGCCAACGGCCCCGGTTGGGCGCGGCTGCACCGGCCGTTCTAGGCGTCTTCCTGCCCCAATAAAGCATCAAAAATAATCAAAAATATAACCCCCCGCCCTGCCGCCGCCCCATCCGGGCGCGTGGGGCAACGGCCTGACGGGCGGGCAGGGCTGGCCGCTGTGGTTACCTGGGACTGCGGCGGAGGGTGGCTGGGGAGGGCGGCCCCGGGGGGCTCAGCTCGGGGACAGCGACTCAGGGCTCCCGAACTGGGTTTACATCTGCGCCCAGATGTGCTGGCCTGGCCCTGCTGGTGTGGGTGCACGTGGAAGCAAGTACAGGGAAAGAGGAAAGGGAAAAGGAAACAAGGAAAGGGAAAAGAGAGCCCAAGGAATTGTCCTGTTTGTTAATCAAACAGGTTCATGGTATCCCCAGCACATACAATGTGGAGGCACCTGCATCTGGTAGTGCTGTCTGCTAGGACGTGGGCAAGATTTTGATTTAAACACCCACTTTCTGGCACTTGGACGTTTTCTCGTTGATTTCAGGCGTCTGAAGACTCAATTACAAAAACGCTGCTTTGTTGTGTTTGTTTTCTGTTATTTGTCAAGAGTGGAATTAATATAACTGCCTGCAATAACGTGGGGGTTCTTTGGGCCTGCTTGCCTGGGGGACAAGGTACACACAGTGATACCGTCTATCAGCTGGGGCCCTGCTTTACATCTCCACTGACTTTGCTGCCACTGGGCAGTTTCAGCTGCCTTATAAAAAAAGGGATAAATCTGAAACTTTGGCAAAATCAATGTATGGGCAGTGGAGAGAAAGACCCAGATTAGCTCTGCTTTGGCTAACAGGCAGGCAAAAGTGAGAAGGATGTGTAAGATCATGGAAATGCAGCTAGGGGCACGTGGCCCTGTAGTCGGCAGCTAGTTCTGGGCTGTGTGCCCTCACTCACCTGCTCATGCACCTCATCCCACCTGCAAATGTTGTTAATGTCCCATCCATCTGTACAAAACTCATGGCTTTGGGTCAGGGCAATATTTCCCGGGGGTTATAGCATAAGCCAAAACCTCTCTGCTTGATAATACAGTGACTTTGCCATAAGGACACAGGCAAAATTCATTAGGCTGCTGCTAATTCCCTACTAGTTTCCATAAAGGACAATTAAGTCCCAAGTATTGTGTCACTGACTGGGAAGGAAGTTGCCTGAAGGACAAAGGATCGACTTGGATAGAGAAAAACACTATACAGTATAGTTGCAGTGAGAGAGGCATCGTTCATTACGTATTTGTTAGTTTTCATACTTGTCTGTTGCTTATTCATATTCCCACTTTGCCAGCTTTTTGCATCTTTTATTCCCTGTGTTTGTAACAATATTTTAACTGCTTTTGACGACTGAGACGTAATTCTGTTCAGGACAGCTCAGGGCGAAGGGACAGTGAGTGGGAAAGCAAAGCAAAAATGACGAATTTTGAGCTTTTCTCCCACCTTATTCACAGCTGACAGAGAAAGGAGTAATGATTTCTCTGAGGTGTGTAAAGCAGCATTGCCATATTAAGGAAATAAATTCAGAAGGAGAAACCAACGAGTGTCCAGCTAGATGGGGGTGCTGTAGGGAACTTTCAATATCTTCATCGCCCAGTTCATGCCAGTCTCCAAAGCCCATACGCTGCCTTTCAGCTGCTGTTGCACATCCCTGTAGTACTTGCTGAAAGGATGCAGAGTATTAAAATAGTCTGTGCTTGTTCGGAACCCTCTTCCCTCCACTGATGATGATCCAAAAGAGTTTTAAGCTAATAAGCATTAAAATAATATTAACCCTTTGAGAGTGAGGGTTTTTCTTTTGTTTATTTCATAACTTTGTCTGTATTTCTGCTTTAACACTCGCTGTTCACTAGCATTGTCTGTGGGAGACAGACCGATGGCCCAGCTGTGCTTTGCAATACAGATGAGAGCAGTTGCTTTCTTCCAGTACTGAACAAGCTCGTAAATCTTGTAAACCCAATTTTATAATGGGAGAGAAAGGATACTTTGGTTCTTCTTTCGTTAATGAACGAAACTTCTTTCAATTGCTGAATGCAACGATGCAATTAGGAACAGAATGATAGCAAAAGTGAAATAACTCCTGGAATAAAAAATCCAGTTTCTCCCGAAAAAGGAAGAGAAGACAAACATCTACAGCACTGAATTTCCTTTATTGTTCATTGCAACAAACAAAAACCATTTTACTAAGGGAAAGAGAGGGATGTTGTGGCAAACTGGAGCTAAACTAAGACCGCACTTGCTGCAGAGGTGCCTGGGGAGACCTGTCCTCCCTGCGGCTGCTGTGACTTTCATGGCACGAGTCCTCGCTTGCTCAGCCCTCGTGTATGTTGTGTTTGTGTTTCCAGCTGAAAACCAATAATGCCAGAAAGGAAAAAGAAGGGGGAAAAATGTTATTTTAAGTTGGTTCAATGAGAAAATCTGGTTGTGTGGCGCTGAGCAGCAGTCACCACCTAAGGCACTGGACGCAAGGCTGGGAGCAGCTTGTCTGGGTTTCCAGACGAGCCTTAACTCTGCCCCTGTTCATAGCCCTCGGTTCATGCGGCCTCTGATAGGCACCATCCAAGACTGGAAATTTCAGTTTTCACTGAGGAAACTCTCACAGTCGCCTTTGAATACACAAATAACAGTGCTTAATAAAATACACCAGGGAGTGGCACGTCTGACATTTATATATTGACAAGAAGGAGATACAGCCGTGGATGTCATGAAGACACTTAAGAGACTTTGACCTTTAAGCTATCTGATAGTAACCAGGCAGCTGTGATTCACGGGCTGTTGGGGCTTGGGGTTATTTTTCAGTTTTCTTTCCTCTCTAGGACACACAGAATTGCTCCCAAGCCTTTTAAAGCTATAGTAAAATCCAAATTCATGTTAAGTTAATCTTACCCTTCTCAGTGGTATAGTGATTGCTCTTCTGTAATCACAACATTCTTGCAGTGATTTTGTCCTTGAAATTACTGCCGTGCATCTGTCCCTTTTCCAGCAGAACGTGGCTGTTATCCAGGCACTCGGCAGCGGTGCTTGTCCTGTAGGTAGCTCCCTGCAGCCGGAGAATCCAAATGAACCATCTCTGAGCTCCAAGCTCTTGTGTCCATGGTCACCCTCTGGAAGCATCAGCCTCTCCCCGTGGGTACCAGACTCTTAATCCAGACACATGGGTGAGCCTCGCTGATACCCTGCTCTGCCTAAAACTACCAAACATTCACATCAAATTCCCAGATACAAATCACAATAGGTATAGGATAAATTATAAACCATGAAGAATTCATTTAATAAGCAGAGTTCAGGCTTTCTCTTGCAGTATAATCACATCCAGTGGCTTAACAGAATAAGACAAGGAACTGATGCTTGATGAGATGCGTTAGGACAGGCCATAGCTATTTATCTGATTGCTTATTTACTTAAAAATAAGTGGCTCAGCTGCCTGGTCCAGAGAGGGAATTATCTTGCACAGCAGCCAAAGTATATTGGGATAACAACAACTGGTTTCTGGAGAAACAAATTTCCAACAGTGCAAAGCCAGTTACCTGGTAAAAACATCGTAATTTAAAGATTTAATAGGAAGACATGTCTGCAGGTTTGTGTACTCTGTTATCCCGAGTGCTGCATCCCCAGCAGAACATCCTGCTTTGAGAACGAGGCCGAGCTTCCTGGCACAAGAGAAGGCAAAATCCCGGCCTGACACAATTTCACAAAGAATTTCACAAAGGCCTTTGCTCACGGTGACACACGGGGAAGGTGTCTCAGGCGCTGCTGTCCCCACCACTGCTGCGGGCCCAGTGGCGCTCGTGCCTGCAGGTGCCTCTGAGCGAGTGTAAAACCAGAGCCCGTAACCCAGAGCAGATGTCACGGAGCTCGAGAGAGGCCAAAAAATATCCGTGACTTTAAGTAGGTGTCAGAGTGGCTCTGGTGAACAGCGCCCGCTATTCAGAGCTGGGCAGGTTCTGCTTGTGGAGTTGCTATTGCCAGGAGACCGGCGCGTTGCCTTGGCCTGGCTCAGGCAGGACCTCCCTTTCTCAGGAATGAATCACAGGCACTAGTGCCACTAGGAAACCGGGGTTCAGTTGTAACCGCTGCTGCACAGGTAAGTGGGAGTTTCTTGTTATGAAATAGGTTTTACTGAGCAAGAAATGGTTTTTCTAACATCAAGGCAGGCTTGATAGGAACCTCATGAAAGTGTCCCGTCAAGCCAGGGTAAAGCATGGCTATAAACCCATTTTCAGTGCCCTGTTGCAGCACTTTATAACTGCTGGAGAGTTACAAACTGTACCGTAGCCTGAGACTGTGCATTTTAATTGCTGGTTCTATACTGGACATCTTTTGCCTTTGTCAATTCACTGCAAAGGAATTTTGCCACCCTCTGTCTCGTATTAGGTGATCCAGAGAGCCAGCTTCTATCCGGGCTGTCCTGCTGCTTCCAGAAGACTGTTGGCAAATAAGCCTCTAGGCTGGTTTTACACCCTGCATTTCTATCTGAAGCACTTTTGTTTATGGAGTTATACTTGTAATATCACCCATCATAGTACCCAGAGGTTTACCTCTCCCTATAAAAAAGGACATTTTTGGGACATTTTTCCTGCTGTGAGGAGCTTTAAAGCTAGTAATAGGCGTGAAATAACAAGAGGTTAAAGCCAGCGAGTGGAGGAACATGAGGGCAATGGGCTGGGGTTTGAGAGATCAGGGCTCCTTGTAGCTCTGCCTTTGATGTGCCGAGGGAGCCTGGATAAACCACTTCTCTTAGGGACATCCCTTGCTCCACGGCATATGTTTCCTCTGCTAACATTGTAGATATTTTGAAGAGAGCATTAAATTTCTTATTAAATGTTAGCGAAGGGTTTACACCAATGCTGTTCAAACTTAGGAGTCTGTGGATTACTTTCAGTGGATCAGTGAGGAAAAGCTATTGCCTTGCAGGTCACATTGACCATCCGGGGGGCTCTGCTTTCGCTGGGCGGGTGTATGGAATCACGTCAGATGTGGAAACCTGGCCCGTCAGGATGGCTCTCTGTCTCTGCACGGATGGTCAAAGTTCAACAGTGTTTATTTTATGATAGAGGAGAGGTTGTCTGCAGAGGATTGGGTTCATTTTCTGTCGTGGTTGTGTTGTCTTGCTGGCTCTTTCATGAAGAGCTGGAAACTGGCCCTCTTGCTGTTGAACAAGTGTCCAGAACATGGCAAGGTTGGTGACTTGCTGCAATAGTTCTTCAGCTCCTGCTGCAGATCCTCAGCTGCTTGAAGAGCTGCTGCATGTGCAGCTGCGGAGGGTGGCCTTGACCAGGAGTGCCCTGGAACTTGGGATCCCGGTGTTCCAGGGGGTTTCCAGCTGCCTCTTCTTGGACAGCAGAGCACTGGAATAGACCCACAGGAGCTCGTGGAGATGGGGAGCCTGGAGAACAGGCTGCACAAACACCAGGTGGGAGCAGCATGGACACAAGCACATTCCTGGGCCAGGGAATCGGGTAAATCCCTGTTGCTCAGGGCCTCAGGACACTGATTGCTCATGGAGAAGCAGAGAGTAGTCCAAGAAACGAGTGCAGAGAGCAAGCAGCAATAGCACAGACAGACCCTTCCTTATATCAGCAAATGGAGAAAGTAACTTCTCAAGATTATTTCCACTTCTTTTTTTAATGATCCTGTATCCTGCTCTTTGATCCTCTATTTCTGCTCTCTGCTATAACATCTTTGCCACTCTTTTTCTAAGAAAAAAACCCTTTTTAGTGATACCAAAACCTCCCAGTAGCAGCATTAATATCAGAAAAAGAAAGTGATTTTCCATCTCTCAGTCCTGGTCCAGTGAAACCGCGTCAGTTTGCTTGTATAGATGCATAGATTACAGTTCCCAGGCTCACGTTCTCTTTCTCACCATCCCGTCTTTGTTTGCACTAATACATCCTTTATTTCTATAATTTGCCTTCTCACTCCTTCCTGGCTTCCCCATGACAGCAGCTCTAGACCCCTTTGCTCCCCTAGCAGTGTGGTCCCATTCCCTGCTGCCTCTCTTCTTAGTAGACTGTCTTTGTATTTCTTTTTCCTTTTTTTTTTCCTTTGCACAAAGACACTTTCTCTGCTTTTAAGGTAATTAAATTAGCAGAGCTGATTGAAATCTAGATGAACTAATTCTCTGAACACTACGCTTTTCAGTGGGTGCATTATTCAGTGCACATTAGGCAAATTTTTATAGCCCTCACTGAACAATAGAAATGATTATTTGATGAATATATTCATCAACAATGGCATTATTCAACCACTTCACTCAATAAATTACCTTCAACACTCAGGATTTAATGGTACATATAGGTAGCTCAGTTTGCTCGGCAGAGCATTTGTGCAGACTTAAGGGAGATATCAAAGTCATTTGTGTGCACGAGGAAAATAAAGTGTGTGTGGGGGGTCTTCTGGTCACTTGTGTGTTTAATGAGTAGTTTGGGGGACTTGGATCAGTTTCAAGTTACATCTAGGAAATAAATAATGTCTGTGAGGAAGAGGAGGGATTACCTGCCCCTGGCTGGCAGTGGAGGCAGCCCAGGCACCTGTTTTGTTTGGGAGCTGGGTTATTTAGGCTGGAGAAGAGAAGGCTCAGGGAAGACCGTATTGTTCCCTACAGCTACCTGAAAGGAGGTTGCAGTGAGGAAGGGGTCTGTGCTTCACCAAAACAACCACCAAGGACAAGGATAAATGGTCTCAGGTTGTGCCAGGGGAGATTCAAGTTAAATATTAGGAAAAAAATCGAATCCATGTTTAGGAAAAAACATAGAAAGAGTGGAGAAGACTTGGAAAAGGCTGCCCAGGGAGTAGTGGAGTCACCATCCCTGGCAGTGCTCAAGGAACGTGTAGGTGAGGGACCTGGGGACGTGGTTGAGCAGGCAGGGTGGGTTTAGGTTGGACTTGATGACCTTGAAGCTCATTTCCAACCATAATGATTCTCTGATTCTGTGCAATGAGTGTGGCAAGTCAAGGTATCTCCAGTTTGTACCTTCTGTCTGATTGGGGGTGCTTGTGTGGAGTGGGGGTTGATGTAACTCTAACCTCTAATTCTGCTCTTGAGTTTTTGTTCCCATCAGCATTTTCTTCAGCTCTTGGAGCAAATGATCCTTCTACCTATTAAGCCTTCTCGTGCCTTTGCGATTTCCAGGAGAGCCTAAATCTTTTTGGAAGCTATTTCCATGGTGCCAAATGGAGCCCCTTTTAATATTTTTGTTGGTATCTTCCCTAAACTTTAGCATTGCTTCAATACTGGATACAACCTTGATACAAAGTGATGGCATCTGCATTCCCTTTCTTTAGCCAGCTTCCCTTCTGGACCCTCTGGTTCATCCTGCACAAAATGACCCTCCTGCAAATGCTCTCAGTGTTGAAATCTACCTTTGGCTGCAAGGACTTGGCCTTTGGTTAGAATATAACTTTGCTCGGGTGCCATGCCCTGATACTGCTCTTCACATCTGCCTCAAAGTGTGTTGCTGTTCATGGAGCAGTGTCCCCAAACCTGCATGACCATGTTTTTCCTACTGCAATTTTGTGCTCACTTGGGGATTTCATTTCTCCTTTTTCTTTGTCTTCCTGAATCATTACGTTGTGCTGAATTTCCTACTGCCTGCATAAAGTCTTGGACTTCTCTTGCCTCAGCTGCTGCAACCTCTCCTTTCTTCAGCGTTTGCCTGTGCTCTTCCATGAAGCAAATTCTCTCTTCTTCATCTGTTAAATAACTCATTGTCTTTGAAGTCCACTTTATTTTTAAACAAGTGATCCTTCCCATACGTTCTTACCAGAGCTTCACTGAGCTAATTCAGCGAAACCAGAAGCATCAATCACACTCCATGTCCTCTATAGCAACGACAGTGCACAGAGCAAACACGGCCTTTCAAGGTGCGTTGGCAGCTCCCTGGAACGGAGCCGCCGTGCTGCCTGCAGCCCGAGGAATGCCACAGAACCTGCTCCGTGGCCCGCTGGGCTCGCAGAGGTCGCTTTTCAGCAGCAAGCGGAGGCTGCAGCTGGAAAACGTGGGTGAATTGTGCAGGGTGGTGTGAGGGGAGCTCCTCTTGCTGCAGGACCTTCCCGTTGCTCACCCAACAGGCCTCTTAAAACGGGAGCCATTTACAGTTTTGTGAAATCCCCACTGCCTCGGGGCCAGATTTCTGTTTTGTTGCATTTTGCAGAAGCTTCCTAGGGGTTTCATGCTTCCAATCATTTTTTGTCTTCTCTCTGGCTAGAATTCACCAGTGCTCCAGACCTGCTTGAGAATTTCTCCCCGCTTTGATCAAAGACTTTTATTCCCCAGTCCTTTCTTTTCCCCTTCACATCCTTCTCCTAAGCAGGGAGGAAGTTTTTCTCTCCTAATGCATCTTTCTGATGAGGTGGCTCCTCCCAAGGAAGCATGAGCCTAATTTTGGGAAAGGAGGCCTGAAAGTGAGTGTAAGTGAGTTTCTCAATCTGTGTTAGGTGTCTCCATCGCCTGGTTTCCACTAGTTTTGATTCCTATTGATACTAGTGCCTTGCTGGAGACCCAGGGTATCTTTAACTTCCCACTGAGGTGGTTCAGCTGGATGCTCAGAACTGGTGACATTTCAGCCACATTTTGGGTGCCCACAAACATGGTTTGATAAGTAACACAGGGCTTTTTACATTGGAAAGGGATGGTCGTGGCTCTTATGGACATTAGCAAAAGCCCATTCACAGCTATACAGATTTTCAATGGAATAATGAAGTCCAGCCTTCCTTTCCAGTGCCTGCACACATCATAAATCCTAAAAAAGGCCCATGAGATCTTCCTTCAGCAAGATAACCCTTCTGGAGAATAACTCATTCATGGACTCCACTCATATACATAAATATTCATGCCTGTTCCTGTCTGGATTTTCAATACTAGAGTAAGAATTACATAATGAAAAAAAAAAAGGAATAGGAAAAGGAAAGGAAAAGGAGTAATTTGAAGTGCTTCATCTCCTTGCCTGAACTTCATAACTCAACTTCATACGTACATTCATAACTGTTTTAACTTCCAAAGTTACTCTGGCCAGCTGTATTTCTAACCTCAAGGGAGAGGGGCTGGAGGCAGAAGGACCCTGCGGTTGTCCCTGCTTCTTGCTGAGGCACCCACCAAAGCTGCAATGGAATCACAGAGGTGGGATGAGGTGGCGTGAAGACAACACCTTCCAGCTACATGAACAGGAGAGAGACTTGCCGAGAGCACCTTTCTTCTTTCATTAGTTTGGTCTGCATAAATTTCCCTTGTAAACTATGGAACAAAAGCTTCCGTCAGCTGGGATGCGACCTAGTCCTTCTTTTTATATGTGTCCATCTCTCGTTACCAGCGGGTCTGCTGGCCCATCCTTTCCTAACGCGGAGCCGCTGCGAAGCGCAGCGCCCTGAAGACACGTGGACGTGGGCAAACCACCAGTGCCCATTTCTGCCACGTTCACCAGAGCCACCTCGGCGTTCGTAGCAGGGGAGTCATTGAACAGGGTCGTTCCCATCTCTCATACGGTGTAACTGGAAATCTGGGAGCCCCTCAGGACCATCCGGATCTGCGGCCGTGTAGGGCTCTCTGCTTCATGCTGGTGAAAGGAGCTTTGTGTTTTCAGTAATGGGGAGGGCTGCCCAGAGGACAGTTCCACGGAATAAGGAGGCTTCAGCCATTGACAAAACCTACCAAAAACCTATTTTAACAGCAAATAAATTTTGTATAATACCCTCAGAAGGTACAAATTTTCAGAACTAAGGAACTGAAGACTTTTTTTGTAAAAAAGATCCTTAACTACTTTAAATTGCTTTAGCTACTGGCTATATTTCACCTTGGATGTACTTCTGATTTTTCTTCCCCCAAGAGGAAGCACCTCTCTGATCTTGTGTTTCTTTGATACAGCACTTCCATCCTTCCTTGAGGAGAAAACCATGAGCTGGGGATTTCTGCGGGATCTGCTGAGTGGAGTGAATAAATATTCAACAGGGATCGGAAGAATCTGGATAGCAATTGTCTTCATATTCCGCCTACTCGTGTACGTGGTGGCAGCCGAAAAGGTCTGGAAATACGAACATGACGAGTTTGAGTGCAACACCAAGCAGCCCGGCTGTGAAAACGTCTGCTTTGACCATTTCTTCCCGGTCTCCCAGATCAGGCTCTGGGCTCTGCAGTTGATCCTGGTCTCCACTCCTTCGCTCCTGGTTGCTTTCCATGTTGCCTATCGAGAGAACAGGGAGAAACGGCACAACCAGAAGCTCTACAGGAGTCCGGGGGAGATAGATGGTGGATTGCTGTGCACCTACCTCGTCAGCCTGGTTTTAAAAACGGGATTTGAAATCGTTTTTCTTGTTCTGTTCTACAAACTGTACAACGGATTCAAAGTGCCACGACTTGTGAAATGTGACATGAGACCATGTCCTAATGCTGTGGACTGCTACATCTCCAAACCCACAGAGAAGATGATTTTCCTCTATTTTCTGGTGGCAACGTCAGGTGTGTGCATTGTGTTAAATGTAAGCGAATTGAGTTACCTCATTTTCAAGTACTCCATAAAATGTTATCTGAAGACGTTCAGCAAGAAACAACAAAGCCCAAGAAGCGATTGCCACAAATTAAGAACTGTTGGTCACAGCAGAACAGCAGCTGCAAGTGGGGTTCACAAATCCCCTTCCTTGCTTCTTAATGCACAAGATAGACTTGAAATGAAGCTGCCCGCTGACTTGAGAGAAGGCTAGAGATCACCTCTGCACTCTGCAAGCTGCTCTTAAGCAATTTCTGTATTCTGATCAATGCTTCACTGAACTGAAAGGGCAGGGAAAATATTTAGATTGTTATCTAGCAAATACCCTTTCTCTATTAGCTTTTTTTCTCCTCTACTTGCTCAGATAAATTCACTTTCATTATGTACGTCATACATAGAATTATCTAGATCTCTTCATGTTGAAACGAGGTGCAGAAGCCTGACATTTTCATGAATTTGTAATTTAAATGTCGATGATTATGATAAATTGTGCTGAAACAATTGCTCCAGCAGTTGTATTTTGAATACTCTGCCCAACTGCTTTGGCACAGGCAAAAAGAGGTTTTTAATGTTGAGTTGAAAGAAGCTGGGATTGATTATCCTGAAGGGGACCCGGAATGGAAGGGGGATTTGCAGCATTTCCCAGCTGGGTAGATCTGATAAGAGCAGTGACCAGAAGGGGTTAGTGGGCAACAGCTACAGCTTGCTCAGAGCAAGCCTGAGAATCACGAGCCCATTCCACTGGCACACTGTGAAACACCTCAAAAAATACCAAACAAGCAAACAACAACCAAATAACTAGGTGTGTTTAACTGTATCTAAGCCCACGGTGATAAACACAGAGCTAGTTGTTTGGTTCTGTGCCTCATTCTGTGGGTGTTTGAGCCCTCCACGATTTCTAGGGTATTTATCACAACACACTACAAGGGGGTGTTACAGCACGGAAAAGTGCTTGGCTAGCCTTGCACAGGAGGGGTTAATCCCTTCAGAAAGGCTGGAAATACTGCTCACAAGAGCAGGTCCTCCTGTGGATCTCCCTACGATGGAAGAAGCTGGGAGATCTAAAGGTACAAAACCTCCATTAGAAGCAAAGTGAAGAAAAAGCGACCCTTTTTCTCTACAATTTTGAGTTGTATTTCTTCCTGATTAGGTTATCTTTGCTCTGTGTTACATATGTAACTTGGGCACAAAGGAATTCCGTAGACATTAGCAATGTATAAGCTGTTGAACCTAGCAAAGTTCTGAGATAATAGCTACTAGTTCCTTAGAGAAGAGCCATTTGGGGATATTTCTCTTTCTGTTGCTGTGAAGAAAGACCTGCAGACATCAGTGCTCAGTCTGATGATCACACGCTCTTGCAGAGAGCAGCTCTGCCTGGAAGGAGTGCTTCTACCTGGATACTGAGCCCATTTCACTGTATGTGGTATCATAAAACAGAAGCAAAAACCATTCACAAACCCAGCTTTAGTTACAAAGCCTTTCTTTTAGGAGTACTGTGGTAGCAATCACGGCAACTAATTCCAAGATCTAATGAAAAAACTATGTACGTTGTGATTTTCAAGCTCATACCAGCTGTCCTTTCTGCTAAACAACATCTGCTTTTAGCAAAGGTGAGAACGGGTGTTTTTGCCGCTGAACCCGGTAGCGGCAGCTGCCCGTCTCAGCGACTAGCTTGCCAGCTTGTGGCCACTGCAAGTTTTACATCTTTAATGGCGCAGAGTCGGTGCGTGTAGAAGCGAATGTGCCTACCAAATCCCGAGCCTCTCCCCCAAATCTCTCCATGGGCAGAAGAGAGCACACGGAAGACGAGCAGTGAGAAACCTTCTCAGCTTCTGTGCAGACTCGGGGAGCCCCGTGCGAGGCCAGACTCCTGCCAGCAGAGCAGCCCAACTGTTACTTCACAGTTTGAGTAAATGAGAACGAAAATAAAACTTATTTGGGCCTTTTATAGTCTAGCACACAACTCTAGATACTAGGGTGAAAAAAAAAATTAATAAAAATTGACTTCAATTCTTTTTAATAAAAATTGACTTCAGAAGTTTTCTAATTGTTACTATTTGTAATGGTTAATTATTTTGTAATTAGGAAGGCCAGTTTTTAAGATGGTAGATTAATGAAAAGGTATTTATTCTTTTAAATCAGGCTTGGGAGAAAGAGAGAAAAGCAAGCAGAGCTTAACACCAACACAGGCTGCTGATTAAATCTCTGCACTAGCTGCTCTCTGATGGGAAAAATAGGTTAATCCAGGGCTCGGGGTTTTAGGCCAGCACTGAACGTTGGGCAGCCCTTGGCGTGTCCCAGCGGGACCCAAGCGTTTCCTGTGAGACAAGACCTCTGGTTTTCAGAATACACATTCCTCGCTACCCTGTGTCTTCAAGGGTCATGAAATGATAAATGTAATTCCCAACTGTTCTGCGTTACGGGACAAGCTTCAGTTTTGCCCAAGTCTTACGCGAGAGATGGTCTGTACAATGACTGCGGACTGACTGTGACCTCGGGTGTCCTGACTCACAGGCAGGCACCTTCGGCCTCGCTCGCTGCACAACGAGAGGAGCGTTCAGCAGAATGGCTAATAGAAACAAGCCCCCCACAAGCTGGCTCTGTCAGGGATTACTTGACCTGAAAGGACAGAAATGAACCTTTCTGCCGTCCCAGCCTCGGTGCCGAGCCAGTTTCTGCTTTTTTTACCATTTCTACCCCCGACCTTCCTGGAATGGGGCTGATCTGTGGCACAAGGGGCAGGCTGGGCTCAGCCAGGCCCCAAGCCAGAGTGGGGTGTTACTGCCTCTTAAAGCACCATTCCCCCACGCTATAAGGGCGCTAGACACCATATCCCGTAGGAAATCCGTGTAAGCGGCATCCCGCTGCCCCGGGAGAAGGGGGACCCCACGGAGCGGGGGCTCAAGATGGCCACCAACATGGGGACTCAAGATGGCCGCCGGGTCCGCGCCGCGGAGGAACACACCACGCCAGCGAGAAGCGGCTAAAGGAAAATACCAAACAAGTTTATTACATCAGGAATATTTCTGCCGGTTGCTTCGCCAAACTACATTACCCTCCGCAGCGCGTGACATCTTAAATCAACCCCACTCAGCGTCCCTTCTGCCCCCCGGCCCGAGTTCTCTTTTTAGAGGAAAACGCAAGTCCCCCGTGGATGGCCTGTTGGACAGGCTGTCAGTATCCAGCTAGCAGGGATTGTGCAATGAAGGACAGTGTCTATACTGGCACGGCACCCATGCGATGCTCACAAATTAAAAACTGCTTTGATTGGGATAGAAGAATAATGATGGAATGCTGCTTTTTTCAGAAGTACAGATCCCAAACAGAAATTATTTCCTGAATGTTTATTAAAATTGGCTCCCCCCACTCCCCCCATTTTTTAAAATAGCATCCTAGTATAGCACTGTGTACCTAAATAGTTGTATGCTATTCTCACGTAGTCTAAAAAGTGCAAATGTTGCAATATATATACTCGGGAATGTTAATGTCGAGACTATTAATTTACAGAACAAAAAAGGTATTAGCATATATTAAAAAAGCAATTTTGAGGTCTGTTGACAGTGACTGTAACCGTTCGGTGCATCTGAAAGGAGCAGATTTCAGGTGGAGATTCTGGATCCATTTCCAGATGAGGTTGTCTGCTCTCTGCCCTCCCTACAACCGTGGCTGTCTCCATACGGAAGGAATTGGCGCCAGGAAGACCACGCGGTCTCTGTCCCGTTGAGCGCGGCATCGCGGAATCCCAGAGATCCTTTCTGGTTGGAAAGCGCTGGCATTTGTTCTGCACTCAGCATTTGCGGATCACACCTTTGCTTCACAGATTTAGGGGTTCAGTCAGTCAGAAGAGAACGAAAAGTTACAGCAGCTACTGGACTCAGTTCAAACAGAAGCAGGTCATTTTCATGTCATTTTGCGAAGAAGTTGGCAATTTAAGACCAGATAGAAAAAAAAAAAGAAAGAAAAAGAGACTGTTCTCAAAGCTGAAATGCTGTTTTCCTTCTGGTTTTCATACAAAAATCTTCGCTGTTGGAAAAGGTCACTTCATTTTGTTGTACGAATGTGCTCTCTGAATTAATATTCAAGTAAACTGTCAGAGGTTACAGGTGGATAGCTTAAAAGCAATCAAGGTAGCAGTTAATGCAAAGGTTTACATGGCAAGACAAGTTAATAGAAAAAAATCAAGCCAATCTCTCCCAAGATAAAGACTATTTTATATAGGTAGGTCACATCCAGTAATGAGAAGACTCCACGTAAGATTTTTGGTACCACACAATCCAGCTGGCTTGTGCCATTTGAGTTAAGCATAATCATATATTAAAATTTAAAAACAACACTGTAGATTTGTGGATACGGACAGCTCCCACTCACGTATTTATTCTTTTGGTTACGAAACAAACTGGGCGCCTGTCATTTCAGCTAGCAGCATACACAGAACTCACTCCCATCCCGGTTACTACACGCGGCAACGGCTTCCGAGGCTCGTTCCAGTGTGGAAAATACAGAGGCGGCCAAAGAGTTGCCCGACACAGTCAGCACGGGGAAGAGGAGCACGGAGAGCACCCGGCCGGCCACGGAGCGCAACCCGCTCGTTCCTCCTGGAGATCAGCCCCTCACTTCCCTTTCGGAAAGTGCCCTGTCCATTCAGTTTCAAGCGGTATGGCAATAAGGACTCATGTATTTTATAGATAGATACCAAAGCGGTATTATCAAAATAAACCATCTGTTTTTTATAAACCCACTATTTACAAAAACGGTTTCTGAGTTTTTTGTTTTGTTTTTTTTTAACAAAAATTAAACTATACACCAATCTAAGTTACAGAAACAAAAATAACCTTTATAAGATCACATGTATAAAACAAGAAATGAAATGTGATTTATTTAAGGCAATACTGGGCTACTTCACAAATCACCACCTCAAATATATACACTGCTCCACACTACTAATTGTCTATCACATTCACAATGGATCTTTAATACCAAATATTGTTTTAAATCTCCAATGTAGCAAACTATTTTTATTCACATTTCCATTCTTATTATGGAATCATAAATGCTTTGTATCCAATTGAAAGCAATGAAAAATGTAGCTATAAGAAAACTATTATATTTATGAGTTAACTACATCTGAATATCATCCAAAGATACTGGATGTTAAAATTTACAAAACTGAGAGTGTGTCAGTACATGTTTCATCTATGAAATGTGATCTTATCCAGCTCCTCTCCTGTAAATAAATGCTTTATGCAAAATAAACTGGATATGGCAGACTTATCTAGTTTCTGTTCAAAAGTTCTTAATTTAAAATGATTAAAGCACAGTTTTAAAAACTCCCACCACTTAGTTACAAATTAAAATTCTGAATATAAATGTGTCATTTAATAGTTTAGACTTACAGACTGCTGGTGGCAGCAAATGATTTACAATAATAAATATATACAAAAAGATGTATCTACAAATAAAGAGGACCGTTGTACATGAGCAGTGACCTGGTGAGAGATACCAATCACAGACAATTCACAAAGATTTAGTTCATGGAAATGACAGTCTGATAGAAAGTTGAGGTTTTGATCAAGTATTTACAAAACTGAAGCAATTCTGTTCTCCAAGTCCCATAGGGATAAAAACAAATAAGAAATTTCCATGACTAATGTCATGTTTTTTGCTAGATTCAATCACTTCCAAACAAAAAGAGCTCCACGGTTACTAGCATGCTTGATGGCTTCCTATTCAAAATAAAGACGTATCATTACAGGTAATGGTTGAACACAGCAGGTTTTCAGTATTTTGCCTCCCCTTCCTTGTTGCCCGTGACAGTCCCTTTCACAGCGGCAGCCCCCGGGTTTTCCCCGCCGGGTCCTTCAAGTGGTTGCAAGCAGACGGTAGGTTTCATTTCCTGAAGCTGCCTCAAGGCCAGCTCAGCGCAGTCCTTAAACGCCTTGCCCAAGACTATTTTCACATTAGCGCCGCACTGCAGCTGGGCCGGGTTCGCAAACGGCACCAGGGTTTCCGTTTGCGCCGCCGCCGCGGGGACACTGTTACTTGCTGCGGAGGATTTCTCGGTGTTTCTCCGCGAGTTCGAGTGGGCCCCTTTCCGGCTCCCGCTGCCGTGGTGGTCGCGGTCCAAGCCCTTCTTCTGCTTCACGGCCGACTCCTCGAGGAACTTGAGGAAGGAGACCTCAAAGCCCATGGGCTTGAAGGAGCTCCAGTCGAAGGGCGCGGGCGGCTCCTCCGCCGTCTGGATGGCCACGGCCGCCTCGTCCTCCCGGCGCGGGCCGCTCGCCGCGGCCGCAGGCGCCTCCTCCGCCTTCTCCGTCCGCCGCCGCTTGCTCTGGGACACGTTCTTCTCTTTGCTTGCTCTTTTCAAGTTACTTGATTTTTGCTTTTCTGGGGGGCAGGAGCTGTTCTCCTGCACGTCGTTATTTACACTGGAAGCGATTTTTGCTTGATTTTCAGCACTTGAACAATCCTCATTAATCAGCTTAGTAATGAACAGCTCTGTCAGCTCATCCACCTCGTCCTTCTCACCTTTTTGGGTTTCAGTCTGTGGCAACACAGATGTACCCGAGTCATCACTGCTCACCAGCTCGGCTGCTTCGGCCTCTTTCACGTCACTCTTTTCATTAGTCTCCTCTTGCTCACAGGATTCCTCCTTTACCTGTGGCACCGAGTGCGTTTTGGACACAATGAGGAGATTTCTGTGTTGTGAGGTAAACGCCTTGGACAACTTGTGGCATTTATAATGCCTGATGATGTTACTCTCACTGGTAACTACTGAGGAACAGCCCTTTATCATACAGGGATACTGGGTGACAAACCTGCTCGTACATTCAGACAAGGCATCGTTTCGAGCCTTGATGGAATACACGAGCTTTCCACGTTTAAGGGAATAAGCCTTGTTTTCTTGAACTTGCATTCCTTTTGAATTTTTGCTTTCCAAACTCACATTTTTCTTCCGCTTGGCTTTCACAGAGAGCCTGTTACCCTCCTTTCCCGACTGGGGCTTCAGGCCTCTTTGTTTGGACTTCAAGGGTTTCTCCTGATTGGCCTTACTCGAAATGTTTTCCTGACCCGGTGTCAGTCGCCGGGGCCTTATGAGGTGATCTTTATGCTTGTCGTTGTGTTTATTGAAAATATGCCTGAGGAGGTTAGATCTAGTGGCGTAAATGCGGTCGCAGCCTTCACAGTCACACTTGAATATTCCATCCTCCTCCACTTTGTTGGGCTTTATCTTAACGCTGTGATCGGTCTCGAGGTGCACGACGTAGTTAAGATACGCCGTAAACGAGGACTTGCACTGAGACTGGTCGCAGGGAAAGCGCCCCCCGTCCAGGGCCGATTTCATGTTCCCGATCTGCTCGGGGCTCATGCCGTGCAGCTTCACGTAGTGCTGGATGAGGCTGGTCACCTCCTGGAAGATGCGCGAGCAGTCGCTCACCTCGCAGCGGAACTCGCCGCCGGCGCCTCTGCCCTCGGCCTCGTCGCGCTCCTCCTTCGCGGCCTCGCTCTCCTCCTCCAGCTCCGCCGCGAAGGCCGGCAGCTCCGACTTGTGCACGGCCTGGTAATGCAGGATCAGGTTCTGCTGGATGGTGAAGGCCGCGAAGCAGCCCTGGTGCACGCATCGGTACGGTCGGTAAGGGCTGTACCTGGGAGGGAACTCCAGCGACTTTGTCACAGGCTTCCTGCGCTTCCTCTCCTCCTTCTCCTTTCTGTACCGCCTGACTTTGTGCACTTTGGGTTGCGCCTGGATGTTGCCCAGCAGAGCTGCGTTGTGCTGGTCTGGCGGGAGGGAAACCACTTGGGGAGGCATTTCCAGTCGCTCAGGAACACTTTTATCTGGTAGTACTTTCTCTACGACCCTCACAGGCTCCACAGCTTCCCTTATCTGCACTTCCTTGACCAACGGAGCTGCAATTTTATCTTCCATTATTAGTGTCTGCAAATTATTGATGCCAACAGGTCTTGGGGCTGCATTTACAGTTTCACTTTGAGACCTCCTGCCGTACGGTCGTTTAATTTTTAACTTGACCATCTCCTCCGTGGTGAAGTGATGCACGAGCTGGCAGTGCGCTCGGAGATTGGAGTTCCTCGTGAACGTTTTTGGGCAGGTAGCCACGACGCACTTGAAGGGCGCGTACTTGAGCTGGTGCTTCTTGATCTCCAGGATCATTTCCGCGGTGTACTGATGCACCTTGCCGTAGTGTTTGAACAACGCATCCTTCGTCATGGCGCTGTAGGTGCAGCCCTGGTCCTGGCACACGAAGGGCTTGTTGACCCTGTCACTGAAGTGAATGGCAGCGGGCTCTGCCGACGGCTGCACGAGGGCTTTGCTCTCCGTGGGCACCACGGGAAGGGCTGGCGGACGAGGATCCGCCACAGGGCACTGGGAAGCGGCCACAGGGACCTCGAGGGGCAAATCGCTCTCGAGTTTCAATTTCTGCAAGCCCTCCAAGATTTCCAGCATTTGGAGATCCTCCTTTGGGGACGTTTCCGAGGGGGTGCAGTTGCTCCTGGCAGCGGGGACGTTCCCCGTGCGCACTGCAAGCTGCGCGTGAGCGGGTAGTTTGACACCAAGGGAAGAGCCTCCCGAAGCCGCCGGGCTGGAATTTACTTGTGAAGTTGGCGCTGCAGCTGTGACGGGATCCTGAATTTCAGTTTTCACCTCCAGGATCTGCGAATTCATGGCAGTTTTGATTATTTCAAGGGTTTTTTCAAAGTTCTGGAGAACGTTGTCTTCTGAAACCTGTTTGTCAGAATTTGCTTGTACGCAAGAATTTAGAGCCATCATTTGCGAATCCCCATTTTCAGTCTTCACCGTTAAAGGGGTTAACGTTGTACGAGTCTCAAGATCTGTTTTGAAATTCTCTTTGATACTGGCCATGAATAATTGATTGTCAACATTATTTAGCTTCTGCGTGAGGTTTTCCACCGCTACTTGTGAATCACAATTTGCCAGCAAGTTTGACTGGAAATTTTCTCCCTGTGTTTGCCCATTTGCTTCAGTGCTTTTGGATAAAAGTCCCATTGTGGGTATACTATTCACCACTACTTTCTGTGATATGTTAGGTGCCAGCAAGGGTGTCGTTGCTTTCCTCTTCCTCTTTGAAGTGCTAGCATCCTTCTTGTCCACGTTACTTGATCCTGTGTTATCGGGACTGCTTATAACTGAAACGCGTGAACTGTTCCCTGCGAAATTTTGTGCTGCTGCAACGCTATTGGGAAAAGAGCTAGAGCATAAATTATTTTCAACAGTCTTTAACATCAAGTCCTCCGTCGCGAAGACAGGCAGAGTGTTGCCCTCGTTCCCTGAGGGAGGTTTGGCATGGAGGGCCCTGCTCTGGTCGGTGAGCAGGGCACTGGGGCTGCCTGCTGTGTGCAGAGGGGCTGCACCAGCCTGCGTGGCGCCCGTGACACAGCCCGTCGTGAGCACGCGCGCAAGTCCTGCTGTGCTATCCACGGTACTCGGGAT
>JAUBOD010001001.1:1644378-1655658 GCA_032353885.1 Nothura maculosa
CTACTTAGACCTTCAGTTTTACCTCCTAATAGAAATAAACTGTAATTTCCTTACATAGGCACTTGGGTCAAGAAAGACTATATTTATTCTGCATTTAAAGCAGCACCTAAACCACCACATCCTTGGTAATAACTAGTATGTAAAGTTCATGGTTCAAATAGTAACAGTGGGAGAATCACTATTTTACAGACAGGAACTGATGCAGAGACAGGAAAACCTTTGAGCAGAACCAAATGTAATGCTATGGCAGAGCCAGAAAATGACTACTAGCAAGCTAATATTACCCTTCCACAAGGATGTTAAGTCAAGAATCATTACTAGTCAGTTTAAGAGAACCTAAAATGAAAAAATATTTTAGATAGTATTTTAAAGCAAAACTTCTTCTAAACAAAAACAACCTCATCATTTTTAGTGTCTTTATTCTTGTTTAAAGAAAGAAGCCTAAACAAGTTACCTATTTTTTACTTACTTCTTCCATTAGCTTTTCATTTGGCGATCCTGAACACAGACAGACCAGGTAGGTTTGCTTGAAATTGCCTTTTGCACTTATTTCTGGATGATCAGAGCACAGTTTTGCCAGGGCAGTAGCTTGTGTTAATTGCTTTGTTTTCATTAGGTGCTTAATACGCATATCCAGCAGGACAGGGCCTTCAAACACTAAAAATTCATTCACTTCAAAAAAAAAAACAAGCCAAAATATTACATACTCATTTGACAGAAGGTTATAGAATTAACAGATGACATTTACTCATTCAAAGTCCACTCATAACATTTATACAAATCAAAAAAGGTAGAAAAGTTATAAAGCACAGAGAGTAAAAAGAGCTTTGAGGAGTGTACTTGTGTTTCCTCAGGATTCACTGTCACAGGAAACCTTCCACGTACTTCCTGGTTTTCATTCATTCCCATTTCTTTTCAAAACAGCTGAGCAGGTAATTGAGATTTACACAGCAGATAAATTTGAAATGTTTAGATACCATTTAATTACAGTCCTGTGGAAGGACATATAACACAAAACTGCTATTTCTACATCTGTCTTTATGGGTTTTTTTGCTGTGTTTTTGGAAGAGTTGCCTTTTAAAGACCTTGCTATGGAAGGATGCATGTGACGTGCAGATGTAGCTTAAACTTCATTTTTTTCTCATTTAATGTTATGCATTCACATACTGCAGTCAAACTCCTTTACAAGTTCTTCAATCAATGTAAAGCTTCCCACAAAAAAGAGGCAAGTCTCATATGCCTTGGAAAAACTCAAAGATTCAGGAGTGACTATGGTCTGCTCAACTACATTCTGGAGCTGTGCTGCTGCCAATGTTAAAACTACTGTCTAGTCTGATATTCCAGCACTAGATCCTCACGGAGTCCTACAGAAAAGGCAAGCACAGCTTAAAATTATTACTCCTATGAAGTATGAGGCTTGATACTCCCTCCAAAATATTAACAGTTAATTACTAAAACTAGATAGACACCGAGCGAATCATTTTAATACTTTTGACATATTTTTTGATACAACTCCCTGTGACAACCATTTCCACCAGTGAGTTTTACAACGTGTGAAAAACTGCTGTTGGCTTTCCCAGATCTTGTTTTCATTAAACATTTCCTCATTCTTAAAACATAAGAGAAATTTCTACTGTTCTCCTTCTCTACCTTCTATCTGCCATTCTGTAAACAACAGATTCCTTTCAATCTTACAGGAAAATCTTGCTCTTCTTTTTAAAGGAGATTTTTTTCCAGCTTCTGACTATTCTAATCACCCTTCCTGAAGCCTTCTGGGGATTTGCACTTCTCACTTTTGATATATCTTAGTAGAAACACTCATTATATTCTTCTGCATTGAGTCACACTGAATTTCATTTAAATCCTGCTGCCCATTCACCTAATTTGTGTTTCCCTGACTTTCAAAGTCCTGCTTGGTCTTGATGAAATAATTAATTTTATCATCTGTAAAATTAATTACTTCAGTCTCGTATCTGGAAAATTAGCATACTGGACATGAAGTTTATTGGGGGGGAGGGAGATCATTCCATTTTATTCCTTGCTTCTCCTCACCCCAGTTACTTTTTGATTCATGACTGTCTCGTTTTATCTTCTGATTTCTCCTTCTTCTATTTATGCAGGACATTACTAAAGGACCATTCCACAATCTAAATTAGGCCAGACATTTTCTTTTTTTTATCATGTTAGCACACAGAATTTTAGGATAGAAAATACTGCTTTTGCAGAACCAAGGCTGTTGAAACCTTTCATTATCTTCCACGCATTTTAAGATTTTGGTTCACTTATCATTTCAACCAAATTGCCGGTTATGCGTTGAACACAGTGCACTCTTGTGCACTATTACCATGCTCATCCAGGGCTCCCTCATGTATAGGAACATTCCTTTCTTCCTCCGTCCGTGTCGAGGCGGCCGTAGCCTGTCCTTTATTCCCGCAGGAACAAAGGAAAAGCACAACGCACTAACAGACCCTCCGTAGATGGTAGCCTCTTTTTTTATGTATTTATGACAGGATATCTTCTTTTCAAGCAGCGGGAACGTTCAGTATCCTTTCCACTACCTTATCAAACACGTTTGTACCTTGTCAACCCACAAATGACCCAGCCATTAATTACATTTGGCAGTTTTAGCCTTGCTCTTCCACCCACCAGCTACCACCAAGTAATCCTTTCACCCACAGTGTTTACTCTTTCAGCCAGCGCGCGTGAAGCAACAGCGGAACATTTGACTCTACCTCTATAATATGATACAAGCAGACCTTAGTCTTTAAGCTATCTGGTAACCCAGGAGGTTTTACTCTGATTTAATATTACAATTTTTGCATTTAATATTTCAGAGATATGGTTTGATCCAGCAGTTCTCAGTAATCCCTTCCTTTAGCATTTGCTGCTTTAATATCCTACCTTAGATAATCATCAGAACATTTTCCGTTATCTCCTCATTAAGACATCGGAAGACCTCAGGGTTAAAGCTACATATTAGCTCCTAAGTCTTTATTCTAATCCAAGTGATCATATTCACTACAGCGAATATCTGAAAGCTCACTCAAAACACAGTTTTTAATTACATTTCATAATTGAACTATATAGTGTATTTTAAGACAAAAAATGGCACCAAGATTGAGCAAGTAAGTCCATAATGTTTGTGTGGGGAATCTTTAGTAGAAGCTTTTTATGTTTTCACTTTTTAGAAATGCACTTTATAACCTGATGTCTATTAAAAAAGCTATTGTAGACAAATTCTTACTTAGTGTACCATAATAAATAGAACTTTATGAAAGCACCTTGAGACTGTAGAGCTTTTCAGCACAAGTCAGTACCTCTAGAACATAAAAACTGATGGATGTAACGAGAACGATACAGTTAGTTAATAGCCTGATTCTTTGAAGAACTATTAAATGCAGTTTTTGTGCCACCGTTCATTTAAGATTCATGACCTACTCCGTGTGTAAAATTCATATAGAGAAATTTTGAATTAACAGGAGAATAAAGGGCTAGCAGATGCCTGACGACAGACTGTACTAAAATATGGTAGCTGTAGGGAATAACCTGGGCAATTCTGGAATATAGTTCTAATCTTTTAGATTCACATTCTCTGTTATTTCTTTAATCCCAGAGTTTTTGAGTCTTAGGTCATTATTGCCAAGTAAGTGACTCCATATCAAGGAAGCAAGAAATACTGTCAACAGGAAATTTATTACAGGAAATGCTTGGATTTATTACAGGCAATGCATGGATTAAAGGACAAAAAGTTCATCCTCAGATTAGTATCACAAACGAGCATGAAAGAGCCGTAAGCAAGTTTGGTAGCAAGATCTTCAAGGCGCACAGTCCAGTTGTATGTTACATGTTGGCTCACCGGAGGCCTTGTAGAGCCCAAAGAGAAGAATCTGTGCTTTACTCAAAGATCTCTTAACCCTGCTCCTCAATTCTTTGCCAATTCTTGGGTAGCTATAGTTGAATGTACCACAGACCTTTATTTCCTCTCAACCTTACTCTGACCCAAGGAGGATGGAGGCTGGAGGTGAATGTACATGTGGACTATCGCTCTCAAAGAGCTTCAGTTTCTAGTACGTAACCTCTTTGTTCTTCTTCAAGCGTCAGTCCACACGTGCATTCACACCGTGGGAGACTCTGAACTGTACTCAGCACTTTCATATTTACCTGGAGCTGGGTGTCAGAATCCTTCATGCAAACAACACCTCAGCACAACTCTGCTGAATGCAGCACCAAATCCTGGATGCTTCTACGATGGCTGGCTACTGTCTGGTGAAGGGGCAGAAGAAGTTCCAGGTGGCTGCTTTGCATAGACCCAGGTGAAAACACTTCCAAGTGAAGCTGCTCCTATGATTTGTCCTCTGGTGGATGGCACTCTGGTTACTTCCAAGCTGACTACTTATGTTCAAACCTGTCTATTACCACCTTGATTATCTCTGCATAGTGATGGCTGCATCTTTGAACCTCTCTTCAAAGGGACATACTCAGGAGACTGCCTGCTACATTCAAACCTATGAAAAATTCAAGACCTTGTTCTTGACATCCGGGTTTAAATCTCTAAGGACAATCAGAATCTGGTTCTGGCTTTTTGTAGGATTATTTCACATCCTCTCCCTCCACACACTTCTTTCACTTCCCCTCAGTAGCACCTGAGCAGGTATCAGCCACAGCACAGGCTTAGAGGATTTGGAGGATTTCACCATCTCAGCAAGGATACAACAACCTCTAGGGTGGAAAAATAGATTCATGCTGAAAATCCCGAGTCACACGGGCAGGAACTGAAGGTGGAAGTATGAAAGTATGCCATGTTACCACAGCACAGGTCATCCTGAATGGCACCCAGAGGCTCACAAGGTTTGCCATACAGCTACAAGAATGGTAAATTCTGGGTGTCACTGAATTCAGATTAGCTAGGTCAGTGCTGACCTCAGATTAAGACACCTAGTAGTTCGAGGAGGAGGCCAAAAGACCACTATAATTTGAAGAATTACAACACGGTCTTAATAAGGTGTTGTCCCCTAACTAATCAATGAAGTAGGGAAAATGCTTCTTTCTTTACAAGCTTTATTTGTAGGTGTTATTCATGAGTTTGTAAGTTCTCTGACCACCCTCTCAGGAAAAAAACAGCCATTCAGCTGGAACTCAAAGTTCCAGTCATGAAAACTTCATGCTTCACGATCCAACCAGATCACGTAACTTTGGATGATCTCTAAAGTCCAAAATGTCCATGATTCTATACAATCAAAACTCCAAATCTGTTAGGGCCTCTTTCAGGACACAAGAGACAAAGGTTTAGTTGGAAAAAGGGGAATAAAATTCCCAGGAACACAAGAGTTTACAGCATCTGAGCATCCATTTAAGAAATAATCTTGTCAAGAACTGGGAAGTTGCAGGCTAGTCACATAATTCCTGTGGGCCCCACTGAGTAAAGATATAGGCCAGGAGCAACAGAACTAATAAATAATAAGATCTGAGAGGAACTTAAGAGAAAAACTTTTCTTTTTCTTAGTGAACTGCTCGGAGCGACAGAAGATGGCAGAGGCATTCTTCAAATGAATGCATATTCATGACAGCACAAAATGGATTCAGAAACTCAAAAGGTGAAGCACTGCTCAACTGTTAGCATCTGTCAGGACATCTCTCAGGTTGCCCCTCTCGATGTCTATCTAGGAGGCTTTATAAATGACATCTGAAGATCCTGCTGGCAATCTGATTTCTGCAGATAAACTCTCTTTATGTTCACCAGTGACAAATTACAAAAATATATCCCTCTGCTCATTAAGAATCACGACTACATGGCCATTAAATTTAGCCATACTGAAAAATAAAAGATGTTTATCCAAAGAGTCCAATCTCTTTTCCTCCCTTTTTTTTTCTCTTTTTTTTTTCTTTTGTAGTAATAGAGCTGGAAGAAGAATTAAGTAAAAAGGGCATGCAATAAAGTGTACTAATTCATGGAAGACCTGCTAGAATATGTAGACAGGGCATCTGAAATCATGCTGGTACAGAGTATAAAGAGAGAAAGTGCAAGAAAGGCTGAAAGGGACTTTGGGGAGAGTGGGAAGGATGTGAGGAGGAAGAAAAAAAGAGTTCAACTGGACAGAAAATTGACCACTTACTCTCTGCAGGGAAAAAAACAAGGCAAGTGATAGGGAAAAGCAAAGTGAAGGTGATGATAGAAGTTGTGTCCAACTCCCATATCCAGGCTAGTCCTACCTAAGCAGATAAACTAATATTGGCTGAAGCTGTGGGAATAAACAGGATCCAACAGTGCTGACACTTGGGAAAAGACTGAGTTTCTTTAGGAAAAAAAAAATAGGAGTCTATTAGTATTAAAATAATTCTCGAAGAGAAGATTTATTCTGTGACATCTGCTGCAGAGAATCTGGTAACTTAAACAAGATTTCCTAACCTCCACTATCAGAGAGAGACAAGCAGCACTTGTATTGCCAGCGTTTGGCTAGATACTAGGACTCAAATAGGTGAAATTCACGTGATTTGAGAATATTTCCAGTATAAAGAGATTTAATTTGCACACATGCATTATGTGATTCTTATGTGTGTATGTGTATAAGCAAAGGTTTCATAATGCAATAACATCCATCCTCATCAGCAAAGCAAGCGGTGAGAGGCATGTTGTTCTTATAAGTGCTCCAAACACCTATGAGTATTTCCTCTACTTCATCCTGAGTGCCATTGTTCATGTATTCTGAGCTACTGACATTCATCAGAACATTGAGCTGTGCCTACAGTAAGGAAAACTGCACACAAGGACAGGACACTCAGCGAATGTCAGTCAATCTTCCTAATATCTTTGGAAATGACTGCTCGTATTTTAGGTGGAATCCATGCAACATCATCATTCTCAACTGTGGGAAAGAGAAAGAACAGTCCAGTATGGACAAACCAAATACAGAAACCAAACCAACTGTGTTCTATGGTCAATGAAATTGAACTGGTCTATCTCAACTATGTTTGAGTAATTTCAAAAGAGACCAGTTTAAATGGATCTGTCTTTGTAATGAAACGGACACTGAGTTGTGTCCAGCTTCCTGCTGGAGATGCAAAAAGATAAGTGACCTTCAGTCAACAAGAGATGCCTTGGAGAAGAGAGAATCACCCAATGAGCCCATGTTCAGCAGATATCCAGCTGCATCAAAGATTCTGTATAACTTATAATCTGTTTGGTCCTATCCTAATTAAAACTCCCAAGACAGTAATTAAATAAAATAAAGATGAAGGAAAAATTGAAAGGTTAAAAAAAAGGCAAAACTATTTCCAATCTCAACTGTCTCATCTCTAACAGATCAACACTATGCAAATCATTCCTCAAAGACTGAATTACCAAATTTGACAAATCACAACATCCCAGTGAAAATAGCAGACTTGTCTGGAACAAGTTGGGAAGATCTGTAATAGCAAGTGGTAAAGGCAACACCAAAACATACTCAAAATCCTTTCAGTGAAGTTTATAAATATTCTGAAGAGTGTTATAGGAGGATTAATGTTGCAACCTGCTGAGAGACAGACGTTCACTGAGAGACGTCTCCAGCAAGAGCCAGTGGGAGTGCTGGATTATAGACAAGAAAACAGGCTCTCTGTTCTTTGTAAGTTTGGTATTACTGAAATAGCCTATAAATTAGCAAGATGACAGAAAACAATGCAATATTACAGTCAGGAGCATTAGCTAGAGAACAGCTTATCACCTTAGTAAAAATATGTGGAAATACAGCATGAAAATCTTGTTACTGATATAAAAAAAATCCACCAAATTATCCAAAAGAAGAAGAAAAAAATAACTCATCTTGGTTGAATTGATGAGAACATGATAAAAAAGTGAAAGCAATGTAAGGATATGACTAACAATCTCCAAACCAGATACATTTCCTAAGCCACCAACCTGAACTCTAAAGTTGAACAGAGTAAGGTTGCAATGATAAAATCCTGAATTTACTGACAACTCGCTTTTGTTAAAGAGAATACTCATCCTGCCTCAAAAAGACGAACACTTCTTCACTCAGTTCTCTCTTAAAAGAGTTAGGCAGCAGCTTTAGCAGTTTTAATAAGAGCAAAACAAAATGCTTCTATTTTACAGCAGCACCACTTGCATTAGACTGTCCCAGTAACTGGGGTCAGCGCTGGTCCCAGTGCAGCTCACAAAGAATTCCTAGGAAGCTAACCTGGAAATTAAACCAAGGACTAGAAGTAAAATTACACCTAGGCTTGTTGCATTGCAAAAGCATGAAAATTACTGGCACAGCTGCCAAAAATGGTTTGCCCATTGCCATGGCTTCCCGGGTGAGGAGGCATATGTGACTTCCAATAAAGTCAGAAAAACTCACCAGCACCAAAAATACCCAAATTGGCGGCTCCGTTATCAATGTCCCCCAGGCAGTTCTCTCAGTGGAGGCAATGGCCAGTGCCTTTACCAGGACCTTCCTCCTGAGTATCACATCAACTGACACTTGGCAAAAGGGTAGCTCTGCTTTTGAAAAGGTTTTATCAGAACAGGTAATCTTGTGCAATTTAGAAAAGCAGCCTCTTCTACCCTTATGACGTGTAATAACTGTCACTACAAGGCTAAAGCATTTTTGAGTGAACAACATTCAGGACTGAAAGAAATTCTCAACTATCAATAAAAGATGCAATCAGAAAACAAGGACAAAATGCATAGTCACGATGACGAGATTCCCAGGAAGCTACAAATAAGCTAAAATATAAAGCAACTAAAATATTAAGTCGACCTCTCTCTTAGAAGTACCTTAATATTAAGAGGACTAAACACTGGCAGATAGGAAAGTCAATTCAAAACATTATTTGGGGGATTCTGGGAAATGAGTTTCAATAAATGTGATCTCTGTATTAGAGGCAAAGCAAACATTGTGTTTTTGGTCCTTCTCAATCTTATGAAGGAAAAAGCATGACTTTTGTAAAAAAAAAACCAAAAAATCCATTTATTGTGGACTGGTTTGAGTCCATTTATAGAACTCATCTGAGAGAACTATGAAAATGTGGAGAAGGGAGATGCAACTAACTTTCTAAAGGCCTTAAATGAAGTTCCTCAAAGGCTCTTAAAGATAGTGAGCTGTTTTGGAACTAGACAGATGACCCACATATGGATCAGTTAAAAAAAGGAAAAATCTCATTAGGTTCCCAGAGGATCTGTACCAAGACTCTGCCATCCAGCCTTTTAATAAATATTTGAAAAAGTGGCAGAGAACAAGGCGACAAAACATGCCGATAAAGCAGGGTGGAACTAAAACCAAAACAACTGTAAAGTACTGAATAGGCCTTCACATCATAAAGTGACATAACAGATGAAATTCAAAGGTTAATAAAAATCCCAAAGTAATTTTCTTGGAGAAAAACAAAACCAAACCACAATTCTAGCTCGATATACACATAGAAAATAGCCTGTGAAATACTACTGGGTAAGCAAGCTGAGACTGTAACAAACAATTTTAAGAAAACACTAGTTCGATACTCAGCCAAAAAGTTGAATGTTAGGAAATATTATGAAAGGAGTACAGAATAAAGTGGAAAATAAGTACATGTGCATGCTGCCTGCGGAACAAGCTTTTGGCTCCCTGTATCAGAAATGGAACACTTCTGTAAATGTAAATTTAGTAAAGCTAGAAGGAGGCATGAAAGGAAGATCTTTGTGGGAGGACCTGGTGAACAGACTCAAGACACCACAAACAGAAAATGCAGGGATATGACAGCAGTGTAATGAATCATGCTTTCCTGAGAAGACGTATTCATTAGAAGACAGGCACAGCAATTCTCTTTCTTTTTAATAAGCAGAGGACATCAAACAAAACAGGCAGGCATGAGGCCGAACGGAAGCTGGCAGTAAAAGGAATGACTTGATGTGCAATCTGTAGGACTCGCTGTCGCATCCTCACTTAAGAAAAAAATACATCTGGCAAGGCTTCTTAACACAAGGACACCAGCTCTGCACTGCAGATCATCAGCACACAAAGCAATACACAAGGAAAGCAACAGTGTACGAAACCTGTGCTGGTCACATACTCTTCCCCATGCAACTGCTGTCAGCCATTCTCAAAGCTGAGACCTAAACGACTCCTTGGAAATGATTCACTTTGCAGTGGAATAAAGACCATACTAATATATTTTTTAAATATATATTTTTTATTTTTGCTTTACTGCATCTTATCCCATCATAAAAAGGCTGTACGTCATTTCCCTTTGCAGGGAAATCAAGAAAAGATCCATCAAGAAAAGAAAGCTCTCCAGTTACAACTATGCCTTAAACAAATTACTAACATTAAATTATTTGTATATTCTTGTATATATATATATATATATAATATCTGTTTATATTTTAATAATTAAGAGAACTCTACAAGTATATTTTATTTATATACTTTATAAACTTATAAAACATATTTGACATAACATTATTATCATTGTAATAATTAAATATATTGTCATAATGAGGCATATTTTTCCCTTACATGGTTTATATTTTACCTTTATCTGGATCCAACTGTTCCTGGGAAAGAATACTGCACAACACTGGGTTCTTCCACACTCCCTTCTCTTGAGTAAGTGTAGTTAAAATCTGCAGTTCCCGGCTGCCATTTTCCATCAAGTTTTTATGCGCCACCTTAAGAACATATTTGAGAAAACACAGTTTGGTAAGACAAGCAAACAAACAACAGAAAAGTTTAAGAACATATGAGCTTTATGTCTTATGTTTAAATAGCAAAACTCAGACAAAGAATAAAACGTACATTATAAAGATCTTACTGTTCAATCTATATCGGGGTTGTCTCTGTCTCTGCCTCTGAAGATGGAGGTAAAGAAACCACAAAGACTGAATGTCCCAAACCTTGAGATTTATTAATTGAGCTATTTCTTAAATATCTGGAACACAATTTTCAAATAGGCATCTCTCTTAGAATGAAAGATGAGAAAAGACTTGGGTTCACATAATGGGCTGGCACCAGCAGATCCAAGTACTACTGAAGGCCCAAGATCTGCGCTGTAACCGCTCACCTAGTCACTGTATGCAGCTAGGATGAAGGCAGACAGAAGACCCAAAACCAGTTAAAGTAATTTCCATCACATTCAGATGGCAATTTCATAGAATCAGACGGATGTCTGGAAGCAAAATACTTACCTTAAATGTGGGTTAAATAGTAATCCACAACTAACAGATCCTGAAAAAAGGAAGGGATCATCTAAATCTTTTCACTTTTTCTTTTTTGTAGTTTGCATTTGCTCTGAAGGATGTGGAACCTCTCACACAAAACACATCTC